>NDGN011478360.1:0-18021 GCA_002564285.1 Tympanoctomys barrerae
ATTTCCTTAGTGGAGTAATCAGTTGAATACTTTCAGTCAACAATACGTTCCAAAGTGGAGGGTACAAAGGGACAGGATATATAAGAGTCATTTTATTTCAAGGTACGTATTTCTCTTGTCTATTTTACTTACGTATTAAAAGCAGACTCACCTCTCAATAAAGTCAACATTCACAGTGTGAATGTGTGAATCACCCTTTCCTCTTACCACTACAGATATGGCCTTCTTATAACTGGGATGAAACACAAAGTTAGAGCTAGGGAAAGCATTTAAATGTCAAGGCATTTGGGCTTAGAGACTTTGTATCTGTAATCTTTGCCAAGAAATAGACAAAATCTTATGGCCTATCTACTAAGGTTCAGGCTTCATGCTAGGTGTGGAGATACAGAAAATACAGGAAGACTCCTGCCCTAAGAGAGTGCAGTAAGCAGGTGGTATGCACAGAAGAGAGGGCAGTGGTGTCCCTTATAACAAATGCTCATGCAAGGAAGCGTGTTATGCAGAAGTGGGGAAAGAGAGCTTCCAGGACATGGTAAGACTGCAAGAAAACAGTGGCTACCAAGGCCAGTTGCTGGTGAACATTCCAGGCAAAGGCTACAAGATTCTGGAAAGCCTAAGGGAGAAAGATTTCCCAAGATACATGAATCCAATGAGGTGTCAAAGAAGGAGGAAGAGGGATGAGTACCAAGAAAGAGGAGACTGGAGCAGAGAGGAAGGCTAGCATAAAAGATCCTTTCAAAAGAAAATATGCTTCTTTGGGGAGAGGGTAGTTTTGAGTGTTAGCTCAAGAGATTATGTTTCTTGTTAGAATACCAGACAGTTGTTGCAAGATTTTAATTAGAACACAGAATACTTGCATTTGCATTTTATAGCACTCTGGATGCACCATGGGAGAGGAAACAATCAAGATAAGAAAAAAAAAAAAAAAGATAAGCTAAGGACCTTGCAGCAATGGGGGTGAGAATGACCATGGATGGGCACAGTGGGTAAGAAGCGATGAGCGGAGGAAAAGCAGGTGGGTATGAAGGTAGGGACTGGATGGGCATCGATGGGCGCACTGTGGAGTATGAGGCAGGTGGGCTCAAGAATGGCTCACTTTGGGGGTTCAGGCAGTCAAGAAGGATGTAGGACCCCTCACTGAGGCAGGCAATATGAGCAGGGCCAGTGGGATGGGAAAGATGAGCTCAAGACCACGGTCAGCCTCTCCAAATCACCAGTGTGCTCCTTCCTCTTCATCCTTGCCTTCCTCTCCCATCCATACCACGAATGAAATGAATTCCTGGCTTCTTCATTCCTACTCCCAAAAAGCTTGCTCTGAAAGGCCAAAAAATTCCCCTTCATGTCCTCATCCTGCTACAAGGTGGTAGCTTGACCTGAATTTGACTCTTAAAACTCTGGTACTTTTTCAAACCCCACTGGTCCTCAAAGTAGCAGTTTTAACCTTTTTCAGCTGTCCCTGGGTCACATTTCTAACAGATTTCTGACCCAGTGATTCTCAAACCACCAGCATCAGCCTAATCTGAGAACCTCTTAAGAAATGCAAACTGTGGGGCCCTACTCAAGTCCATCTCTAGCAACAGGGCCCAACATGTTATAAGCCTTTAAGATCTGAACCACCACTGTAACCTATAGAGCCTTTTCTCCACCTCCTCTCCATTCATCCTAGGTTTTTTTATTTTATTTTTTTAGGGGGAGCAGGTACCAGGAATTGAACTCAGGACTTCACACTTGCCAGGCAGGAGCTACGCCACTGAGCTAAATCCTCAGCTCTTCCATTCATCCTTGATTCCTGAGGTCCCCAAATGCCCTGTCCTTGGTTCTCTTCTCAAGCAATTTGCTCTACTCCCATGGGCTCCAGAACTCTGTTTCCAACAGTTAACATGTTCACCTGTTTTCCCAAAGAATCAAAACCAAGTAATTCTATCATCTAAGATGGTAATTTTAAAATATTTTCCTGATTAATTTCACTTAATGTCATCACTTGCAGTTCCAGGACGGAAGTTTCCAAATCACCTCTGACTTCCCTTCACCATGGAAACCTGGAAACTTCCTAAATCAAGCTTAATTGCCATCTCATTCACTTCTTTGCTTTGTAATCTCCATCTCTTCCCCAGGCCTTCAGACTGATCACAATCCTCCAGCATCGTATCTCCCTACCTTCTAAAGTATTATCCTGCTTTTTAAAAAAACAAATTTCATTTGGATGTGCGGACACATGACTATAATCTCAGCATTTTGGAAGGATCACAAACTCAAGACTGGCTGGGCAACTAACTTACCAAGATACTGTCTTAAAATTAAAAATACAGAAAAAGCGGTTGGGATGTAGCCCAATATGAAATCCCTGGGTTTGATTCTCAGTACTGGAAAAAAAAAAATTCAAACATACAGTAAAGCTTGCTGTCCATAATGTTTAAGTTGGCCACATTTAAACAATAGGGAGAATCTTTCCATAGGATCCATGGCATAGCAAGCACTCAAACTTAGATGCTTCATATACATAGTTAGTCCTGTCAGCCACCTCTGGGGAATGTTTGTCTTCATTTCAGAGATCCAACACTGAAGGTTCAGAGGCATGATTTTCTTAAAGCCACAGAGCTACTCAATGGAAAAGCTGAGATTTGAATGCAAATCTTTCTTCATTTTGCTCCTTACCTTGTATGATTGCAGTCTTAGATTAATAATGTCTACTATCAGGCAGTCAAGTTCAACATCATTGTAGGTTCGTTTTCAATCCATGGGCATCACTGGGTAGACTTACCTGGGCACTCTGGCCTCTAATTTGCAATACAGATTGCTTTGCAAGATATTCCTTATTTAAAAACTGAGTTCTGTTCCTATGACTAAGTTGTTAAATGCATTGGTTGCTAAATGGGGAACTATATATAGTACATACAATATTCAGAACAAAGGAATGGTTAAGGAGACTCCAACTTGATGGTTTTGCTTTTACTTGCATAGCTCTCACATGCACCACTGTAATATATAACAGAGCATCTAACTACAGTACTATATGATCAGCAAAAATTACAGTACTGTATAAACAAGGTGGACTGTACAAAAAAAAAACATTGTTCTCTCCATAAACAAGAGATATAGAAGTGTACAAAAAAGAAAAGGTGGTCATAAATCCAAACAGCAAGCCCCAGTAGTAAGTTTATTCATTAATCCAGTCAGTAAATGAGGAATATCTGTAAATTCCTACAATTTCATAAATCACAGACAGTTGTTACTAATTCTTCAAAGATACCTTAACAGTAAAAAGCAAAAAATCAGGAAGCAACAGGTCCTGGCCCAGAATATAATGTGCTTCTCTGTGGGATGGTACAGGGGGAAAAATCTCTTCCATGTCACTTCAACTGACTGTCAAGTAGCCTGCCAATCATGGCAGTAATTATATAGGTAGCTTACTCATCTCTCCAAATTAGAGTTAATCTGTAAGATGCAAGAGAAAGTAAACTNATATATATATATATATATATATATATATATATATATAATTTTTGTCCTGTTGCTATAATATATATGTATATTTATATATATATAATTTTACATATATATATAATTTTTGTCCTGTTGCTCTGTATTTCCTGATTTTTGCAGATAAACTGCTATCTTTTCAGAGAAAATAAGAAAAGAAGAGGAACTCAAGTTTTCCTGACTTACAGACAGGTACAAATGAGAGCAGGACTCAAGATAAAGAAAGCATCTTTTATCAGTTTATTGGTCCATTATTTTAAGTTATTTGAGGTAAAGAAATTGTAAATTTACAAGCTAATAGTTTACCAAGCAGTACAAATTCTTTGTTTACCTCAAAATGTAATACTAATCCCATAGTAAACAACAGAATTTTTTATACATAGACATATGAAAAAAAAAAAAAAGTGGACAAAAACTGTGTGCCGGCATCACAAATTCAACAAAAACCTTTTTCTTTAATTTTATAATCTCTGGGATTCATAATAAAGAAAAAGGGGTGACATCCTTTTAACATTTGGTGGCTTCATGAAATAAAGCCTTCAATCTGTAAATAGGCCACTTTCGGAACGCACACTCCCAAGCACTCTTCATTTTCACAGCTTCTGTTGTGGCTTACTGGCAGCATGGAGAGACTGCGACATACACAAAGGACTTCACTAATACCTCAGAAAGTTTTTTCTTTTCAGTTTTTAAACATAAAGAATGATTTTTTTAAATAAAAGAAAAACACAGTCCATAATTTGGACATGTTCTAAGCAAAAGTTTCAATCTCTTAACAGTTAAAATACAAGTTTAGAAAGTTTGCTGGCAGTTGTGTCATGGGAGTGTATCTGACGACGGTCGCCTCACACAGTCCTGACTCACAGAGGTGGAGGGCACAGGCACACAGAAACACAGGGACCAAGGACTCTGTGGGACAGGACGAAATCTCAGGCGTTTCCAGGCAGACAGTGCTGTCAGTGAAGAGCTGCTGGCTCATTGCTTGATGAAGGCCCGGCAGAGACGGCTGAGCAGATTCTGCTGAGCAGATTCTCGGGGCTCTGCCAGCTATTTCCCCTCTCCCCGCTTCCACACTGAGGAAACACTGTGCTCCTTCCAGCATCACTTCTGACCCAAGGACGGCCCCATGACTGTAAACATCTGTCCAGTGGGGTGTGGACAGGTGCTGGCTGCTCTGACCTGGCCTGAGGAGAGCTAGATCCATCTGGTGGCTGGGCAGTGCTCCGAGGAGAGGCACATGTTCAGTACTCTTCAGCACTGACTTTAGCTAAAAGCTCTGCTAAGAGGGACTCCATTATGTGAGTCACTATAATAGATTTTATGCTTTTGGCATTTCAATCTGTGCAGAATTTCCAACCAAAACATGGTGCTCTGAGGTTCCCCCAGTATCTTTAAAAGCCATTCTGTAGAAGTTGGGTAAACCTTTAATGCTGACATAACCGACAGAGTTCTTTTGATCACTATGATTTGTCAATGCTGATATCACAGATCTATAATCAAAAGTATGCCACAAGGCACTAAATTAATCTTTCACACTTTAAAACAATGAAAGGTGTTGTGCTCCCTGTGTTTCCTTATATTATTAAAAATAGCATTTGGCAATAGCGATATGTAGTTTTCTCCCCCCAAAGGCCACCCTAATCATGACCCTCACTTTCTGTCTTGTTGTTTTAAAAGGATCAAGGATTGACTATGTTAGATCACTAGTATTTCAATGGAATGTCTCATTACAATTCTACAACTCTTCCTACCCAGAATTTTAAAAACACTAGTTGAATAAGGCATATTATTATTATATATTTAAAATTTCTCAAGAAGTACAGTTAGGCTTTTTAACAGTCTGTTGGTTTGTTGTTGTTGTTGTTGTTTTTTAATTCTGGAATTGATTTTCAAGTGCTAAATACACAGAATATTTATATCTTTAAGTTATTTTCCACAGCACTTATTTACAGCCTAGTATAAACTACCTGGATAGCATATTTTTCTGCCACATAGAAAAGGCTGGGCAGGATGCATTTCTAACACATAAGCACGAACAGCCCCCTGCCTGGCCTTTGTAAATGCAGGCAGCCCCTGCACTTTCCCTGATATGTGCTACTTTGGGGAGAACTGACATCCTTAAAATAAGAGTGGGTTAGTAAGAAATTGGATCCCTGGGTTACTCATTGAAAACAAAAAAGAAATAATAGGTGTGGTGGAACTCACTTGTCATCCCAGCTACCTCGGCTGGTTGAGGGGGAGGATCACGTTTAAGACTAGCCTGGATGGCTTAGAGAGATGCTGTCTCAAAAATAAAAATTTCTTTTAGAAAGAAAGAAAGAAGAGGGTGCTAGGGATGTAGCTCAGTGGTTGATGGCCTTACTAACATGCACAAGGCCCTGGGTTTAATCCCCAGTACTAAGCCAGCTCCCTATGATCTCAGCACTCAGGGGACTGAGGCAGGAAGAATGCCTTGAGTTCAAGGCCAGCCTAGACTACATAATGAGACCTTGTCTTGAAAAAAGAAAAGAAATAAAGAAAAAAAAAAAATCAAACCTCAGCACTGTGTACGTGTGCGCGCGTGCGCGCGTGCTTGCATAACAACTTGCAACACACCCAGCTCCATCAGTAAATTTGGCCTAGGAGAGGACATTTACCTCAAATGTACTGAGAAGTGCCGCCTGCCATGTGAGCATAAGCAGCGAAATACAAGCAGTGAAAGGGCATATCCAATCTCTTGCCATCCTGAGGACTTCTGACAGTATAGCAGGTAAACCCAAACTGCCAATATAATCTTGTAAATGATGATGGCCAAAACAGTGCTACCTCAGCCATACAATTAGCTTCTGCTGTCCATAGGTCCTTCAAGCAGGTGTCCAAATGACTATACCCTGTCCTAGCCATGGGTAGGATCCTCATCTAACCAGAGAAGAGTCTGGTTCTAACCATTTCAAGACCCAACATAGCCCTGGAAGTTGTTTGTAGAGGATCTTATGTTCTTCTTCCCCCAGCAACTCAGAATAAAGGGTAGAGAATGACTGTATTGTACACCAATGAACCTCATCACAACAGAGAAAGCTGCCTGTGGCTGAAATGAAATGCTCCTGATAGCAGATCAGGTCATACAGACTAGGTATTCCGTGGGCTACCATCCTAACAGAGAAGTTTCACCTGCAACCAATACATGGCTACCAGGCCCACCTCTGAAACAATCTTCCAGTTGGTCCCTCACCACAGGCAGCCTTACAAGCTATGAGAAACAGGGTGGTACTTAGTTTCCTCATGTGGAGTAGTCACTGAGAAAATCTATTCAACTGAATCTAGAACACTCTCTGTGGGGCAGAAATTTGGTATGAAACACTTATCTTACATTCATGATCTTGAGGGTCATACTAGCTTTCATTGACAGCTACAGAGAGGTGCCTGGTGAGTTCCAGAGCAGTATGACCTCTCTAATTACCTTCAGTTCATTAGCAATCATTATTAAACCTTATCAAAGAATGAAACCCAACCGCAAGCCAGGCTGAGAAATGTATTCCCTCACATTGGAGCAGTGGTCTCTTGCCTCGAGCAGGGACTCCTCTTGCAGGACCCCCACCTTGAGGAAGAAGTGCTGGGACACACCTGCTGCAAATTAAAACTGCCATGTGAACAGTTTTAACATCATTAAAACCCTCTCTAACATCATTTACCTCTCTAAAATATGCTCAGTTTCTAGGAATTCTCTTTCCTGCTTCTGGATTTTTAACCCAGGTGAGGGACAACTTTCCCTCTTCAGAACCCAATCAGTTGCAAGGAACAATCCTCCATTCCAAGTCCACAAGCCTCAAAAACTGTCTATGACTTTACCTCTGATTGAGGTGAAGTACGCCCTTGAGCAAAAAAATCTGGCAGAAAAGACAGGAGAGAGAAACCAGTGAGCTGAGGTCTATGCTTGAAGACTCTAGAACAGGGCAATAAAACTTCTCCATGGCCATCTTTGGCACAGGAATCTTCAAGTTACACTTCATATAGAGAATCTCCTTTGTGCTTGATCAATATTAAAGAGGCTGATGACTCTCTGTGACATGAGGGAGCCATGTGAATGGGGAGAGATGAGACTAGGTGTTCCGTGGGCTACCATCCTAACAGAGAAGCTTCACCTGCAACCAATACATGGCTACCAGGCCCACCTCTGAAGCAATCTTCCAGTTGGTCCCTCACGACAGGCAGCCTTAATGTCCTTCATTACCTACTGTCCCCATCTTCTAGTCCAGCCTCTTCACTCCATCGATGCCAGCCTGAGCACAGGCATGACAATCTCTTCCTGGGAAAGGTCAATAATCCACAGAAGTCATTAACATACATGAGTCCTCTTGGCTCTGCCTGGAAGACACGAAGGTCACATTGCTTCAGCTCTTCCTGGTGTCCCAAAGCACAGGAACAACATATGGGAATGAAATAAACAGATCAAGACAAAAATCTGGAGGTGCCTGAGTCCATTCAGAGCCAGTGCTCTGCATCCCATGAGAGAGAATGACATGGCCCCAGATGGAGGAGCCCACTGTTGTTCAGAAAGGACTGCTCCTTTGCCAACTACCACTGCCTGGGAAAGAGTGGGCTTTAGCAACCAGCAGGTCACCAGATTTTAGCTTCCCTATAACTCCTTCCTCAGTTCTTTCCAAGCATTCATTATACTGGACAACATTTTTAAAGCACACAATCCATAAGGTAAAAGCTTCTATGTTCCAAAGATAACATTTGCTGCTGGGCCCTTCTCATGTCTTCTGCCAAGCATCAACAGTGGGCTTCCAGATACTAAACATACACTCTGATGCTACCGACATATGGTCAGGTAGGACCCAGACACCCCAGGCTGGACCCGGAAACCCATCCCCGCACCAACACAATGGTTTAGAGGTAGAATGAAATGCTGAGTCACTGGAGATGGGGTAGATGAGTGTTCTTACCCTTCCACTTCAGTGAATCATTTCTATTTGTACCAAGCTGAAAATTCACATCAAAGGATTTTAGAATGGCACAGATGGGGTTTAACAGTAACAGCGAGTACCAAGTGATATAAAAATTATCGTTTCTGTGACTCTAACATAATAAAACAGAACCAAACTGTTCTATGCTGTCCCACTGTGGCCTCAATAGTGTCCCAGTTCATTAACTCTGCTGTTAGAGTGGAATGAAGTGACTTCAACATGCTGCATGGTGACTGGCATCTGTAACTTAACTTGCACATGAAGCAGTGTTTTAACTGCTTCACTGAAAGAAAAAAAAAAAAAAAAAGCCAGGTATGACAGTGCATGTCTGTAATCCAGTACTCAGAGGTGTAGGCAGCAGGACCACTATGAGTTCAAGAGCAGACTGGGCTATATGGCGAGTTCAAGGCCATCCTGGACTACTTGGTAAGACCCTATCTCAAAACCAAATCGAACCAAGCTAAATCAAAAATAACTACTGCTTTACTTGATGCTACAGTTAAGTTCCATTGGAAAGAGTCACTGAAGAAAGAACACAATATGGCAAGAAGAAAACGTGTGAGATAGTATCCCTTGTGATTATTAATTTTATGATGATTTAAAAAATAAACCTGGCAATAGTTTGAAATGCAAATGTTAAATACACCCAGCAGCCCCCAGGAATTTGGCTACAAATTGAGATTTTTGCTTAGCTAGAAGCAAATAGTTTACTGTTACCCTTATTACCTCGAGGCCCCTGCAGTACTGACTGTTCTTCCTGATCAGGAAATGTGGAGGATTAAAGCACTTTATGTAGAACATTCACACTGAGTTTACAAATTCTGACTGTGTTGTAATGACACAACACATAAGCCCTCCCCCCAAAAGGCTGCCCAAACATCTCATGGACATGGTAGGAAGTACTCAACCAGATATTTTTGGTGAGGTAAAGGCAAACTGCACAAAGCAAACAGTGAAAGTGGGGCTTGGTATAGGCCCATTAATCTCAACAATAGGGGAGCTACTCTGAATGCAAAATAAAAGGTATTTCCTAATACATTTAATCTTGACTGTCCTGACAATTAGCAAACAAAAACACTAAAGACCTATACAGAGAAAATTGCACCTTTTTCATTTCCACAAAAAGTTGCTAATCTGTTGCATTCTGGTGTCAGGAACATGATCAAGGGTCACACACTCCTGCCGCTCCCCAAAGCATCACACACGGACAAAGATGCTTGCTAGCCTACTCCAGTGAGGTGCATCTAGACACTGATTTCAATGGCTCCACATGAACCAGAAACAAAAGACATGTCATTCATCACAGGCAGCAGGCCACACTCATAGCTACAGGCCACTGTAAATTAAGGACTTTTCTTGGAGATCCCAATACCTCCTTCTAGGCTGGGCCAAGCCAGTGCCCACAGGGGTCAAGGGCAGGGCTGCTGCCGCGACTGCAAGCCACAGTGCATCTCTTCAACAACTCCCGCCTGTCCTTGAAAAGTAGGACCTGGATCCTCTCCCACAACTGGCAACTTCCAAACAGGAAACGCCCATGAGATGCCACAGGTCAGCTGTGGGTTGCAGTGTTCCTCAGACTGAAGCCTTCGTAGTGTTCCACGTAGTAGGTTCCTTCACGACACGGAGGTATGCTTCTTGTTCTGAGAGATGATTACAGCCTCACAGACTCCACCAAGGAATAAATACTAATTGAAAACAACTGCTGTGGGTGCAGGGGAGAGGGGGAGAATACACAAAGGAGAGGTGCTTCCGTTCACAGTGCCAACCCCTCTGGCACCGCAGGGACATTCCAGTACAGACAGCCACGCCCATGTAGGTAGGAGAGCCTCTGTCCCAAGGAGGAGGCTACTTGCCCTCTTGTTTCTCCTGCAGCAGTGGAATGATCGACTCCCACGCCATGAGGCACTGAAACGGCAACAGGCACACAAAATTAGCATCGAGTTTCGACCAACAGCTCTGGTCTACCCTTTCTTTGTCAATCCTGCTAGGTCACCTTTGTCTAATGCCACCTACATATATTATCCATAGCTATCATCAACAGGGTAGGTAACAGATGTTTGTCTGGAATGTAATACTCCCATCTTTATGAAAAACAGCAGTGAACCACAAGGCTTACATAGGCTCACACAGCAGTGCCTTAAGCTCATACCCGGTGAGGAGAAATGGATTCACTGGAAGATAAATCTTTCCCTTGAAAAAGCAAAAGAGAGATCAGGTAGAAAGCCCTTGATAAGGCCCTGCTCTGGTGTGGGTAGGGCCTACAGAAGAATGTAGCCAGGACTAATACCTGGCATGCATAGGCCGACCACCTGAATAAGAGGGGGTGGAAAACCGGCTCTTCCTCACCAGTAACAGATGAGCTTGTTTGAGCCATGCCTGGATCTCCCAAAAGGAAGAATGGGGCAGCGGACTCAAACAACTGAGTTCCGTTATGTCTAGATGCTGTTAGGTGTTCACATTCATCACCACCAACTCTGCGAGAAAACATTATTATTTATTATACACACAGTTTGCAGATGAAGAAAATTAAAGTTGGGTTAAGTAACTGGCCCAAAACCCACAGCACCAAAGGCACAGAGCAAACTGATCCTCTGTCCACCACACCAATCCCTTTTCATTCTAGACCCCTATGACAGGCCAAGAACCTGCCCAACTCTGGCACAGTCCTCCCCAGTAGCCTACTTAGGAGAAAGGATCCCCCCTTAAAGCAGCCTCTTCCATAAAGGGAAGGATGGGTTCACTGGCACTGGGTCTGTTGGGGAGCAGGCGGGGGTGAGAATTTGGGGTGTGCTCCGAGGAAGACGACAGCAGCATCTTCACTCAGGTCACACAGGAAGCAGAGGCAGTGATGCTGCTCCCTGCTCCTTTCTTGATGACTCTGAGGTTAAAGAAAAAACTGGGCTCAGAGGACCATCTGATATAAAGAAGGCTGGGTGCCTCAAGGAGCTCGCTTCCAGCAAGGGACCCAGAATGTGCTCTTATTCTCTCCTTAGGCAATCAGCTCAGATCTGGAAAAAATTTTCTCTACAAGCATAAGTTACAGAAGCCATATTTGCTTTCTCTTTTTGTCCCCAAACGTCCCAAGTTCTCTTCTATCTCAGGGACCTTTCATAAAGTATTCCTTTTTTTTATTGGAACACATATTCTGCAAGTCTGTTTCTCTATGGCTCAGTATAAATGTGATTTCCATAGTTCAGGTTTTCTTGCCCTAGCCTGGATAATAGCCCCTAGTATTTTCTCCAGGTATCCTTTTCTTTTGCTTTCCAACACTTCTTTCTTAGCTGTGGATGTTTTCACAAATGCCTAACCTCTACTGGATGAAGGGCATCTTAAGGGAAGGGGTCTTGGGATTTGTGTTATCAGTTTTGTCTACCCAGTTCCTTGCACACAGCAAGTGTATACAAAAAGTACACAAAAAGCATTGGTGAAACATCATTTAGGAGCCAAGGCCAGGCCCCAAGTCAGTGACCCTGTTTGTGGAATAGTGGAAAAGTATAGACATACGATCTGGTTTTGAATCCTGGGGTTGGGGCTTTAGGGATGCCAGGACTCATCCCTGAGACAAGGGAGGAAGACACTGGATGTGGTTGGTGTTAGACTAACAGGAAGCCTTCTGAACAATGAAAGCCAGGTGACAGGGGCAAGGGAGGAAGCAACACTTATGGAGTGCCTACCATGTCTTAGGTAGCTAGGTATGTGCTCAGTGCACACACACATCACTTCATTTATCTTTATAGTCATTCAGCAAAGAAGGATCACTCCCATTTTACAGAGAAAGAAACAGAGGCACAGACAGGCACCTTGCATGACGGCACAGTCAGTAGAAAAAGAAAGCCTTCTTGGGGTGATCTTCCCACCTCTGGGCAGCCAGGCTGTCTCCACATGCCCATTTCCTAGGGTGAAAGTGTGTGGAAACCACCCAGGCTTATGGACCCATTAGCTCTACAATCCTAATTCATTCACTCATGGGCTGGGTCACCTTCGCAGAGTTTTTAAATGCTGTAGAGCTATAGTTTCTTTGGTTTTAAATTGAGAATACTTAAGTCCTCAACAGTGCGATGTGAAGGGTGACCTAATAGATGACACATGCAAAGCATCTAGTCCAGCGCTAGCCCTGGATACCTGCAAGGGTTCCATGGAAGTGGGAGCAGCCTTCCCAGGCCCTTGGTGCTGCTTCCTTAACCATCCTCCTGGTGAACTGGACAAAATGCAAACACATGGGCTCTAAGCAGCAACCAGAGCCAGCACCACCTTGAGAAAGATATGCACTCTCCAGCTTGCAGTGCAACCTGTTTCTGGTGTGAGGAGCCGAGTTACTATCTGCATGCACACTGGGAGGCCTCGTCTTTCCAGCAGTTTGATTAGAAGGTTAAAACTTTACTTGTTGAACTGTGATTAGCCCATTTCCTAGAATTTTAGCTTTTTGAGAACTAAGATCCATCAGCAGCCAGGCGTGGTGGTGCATGCCTGTAATCCCAGCACTTGGGAGGCTAAGGAAGCTCATTGTGAGTTCCAGCCTGGGCTATAAAGTGAGTGCAAGGCCAGCCTGTCTCAGAAAGACCCCCCCACCAAAAAAAAAAAGATTCATCAGCAGAAATGACTATGACCAAGAACTAGGTATACTAAGAATAAACCTTGATTAAGGAGACTGGGCTATAGCTTGACAGAAGTGTGTGTGTGTGTGTGTGTGTATGTGTGTATGTGTGTGTGTTGCTTAACCTGAGGTCTATAGATTAGGAGGATCCATAAATAAAATATTTTTAATAAAACTGTTTTCCTTTGTAACCCTATATACCTTCATCTTTTTTTTTTTAATACCTTCATCTTAAATACTTAAAAACACTATATTAAAGTCTATTTAAAAAATAGCAGGAAAAAAAAAAATAGCAGGGCCAGGGAGATGGCTCAGTGGAATAAGTGCTTCCCTGGCAAGGGCCTAAATTCAATCCCCAGTTCCCCCCCCAAAAAAAAGCTAACAGCTAGGCACAATGGGGCATGCCTATAATCCCAACTATTTGGGTGGCTGAGGAGGGCAAGTCTGGGGCCAGCCTAAGCAACTCAGCAAGGGCCTGTCTCAAAATAAAACATAAAAAGGGCTGGAGATGTAGCTCAGTGATAGAGTACCCCTGGGCTTGATCCCAAGTGCTGCAAAAAGGATAAAAAGCCTGTTTTGTTGTTGTTTTGTGGTACGGGAGACTGAACTGAGGGCCTTGCACAGACCATGCAAGTTCTCTACCACCAAACTACATTCCCAGTCCCAACACCAAACAGTATGTTAAAGATAAGGGGTATATGAGTGTCACCAGAGACCAAAGGAGTCAACAAGAGTGAAGACCCACAAGGCAGCATTAAATAACCTCCAAATCTCCATGGACAGGCAACACCCACAGGGTGAAGGTTAACTGACTTAGGACACCTGTAGGACCCAAGAACACAGAAGATGAAGCTGTTCCTTCAAGCACCTAAGAGTTCAAGGAAACCCACGTACACCACACTGCATCTGGCGTGGGCCTACAGGGGAGCTGAGGCAGCAAGTGAAATGAGGAAGGAGTCATGATAAGCAGGGTCCCTGCCCCTGGATTTCTAGAAGGCCCTCATGAAAGGTGCTAGCTATTAGAAATCAGAGTCATGTTGGGTCCTCTCCTTACCTTCTCATAATACTGGATGTTCTTGTCCGCCAAGCCCACAAGCAGCTGCCGGAAGTCCTGCCGCTTATTGTTCTGCCACCTCTCCATGTCGGCCTTCAGGTCGGCATTGAAGCACTCCATGCGATCCTGACACTTCTCCACCTCTGCTGGCACCTGCGAGCGGAGCATAAGGGGCCTTCATAAGTGTGACTGTTTCTCTGGCCTCCGCCTCTTCTACTCACACATAGGTGGGAGGCCAGGACGCTCTGCTAACTGCCTTCTAACTGCCCTCTTCTGCAGGCATCTATTTGAAGGCAGAGCATTAGTTCTGTGATGATCTAAAGTTCTACAAAGGACTATCCTAACCCAAATCTCCCAACCATTCAAGCACAAGAGACTCATAGGAAGCCTCATTGAAAGACAAGAAGATAAAAATTCAGAGTCAGATGTCTTTGGTTCCTTTTAGGATTCACATATCCATACTTTAAAAATGCTGCAGACTGTATACACACAACAGTACTGGTCATTGTCCTGCTATTTTCCTGTGTCCTGTTTTGTAAGTAACAAACAAATAGGTTCTCCCAGGTCACAGGAATAATCTTTTTACTTACAATGTTTGACAAATGCCTTTACTTAGTAGGATTTTTTTTTGGGGGGGGTGGCCTCAGTATGCCTTCAGGGCAGGTCTGGCTTGGCTTGAGGATCTGGGGATCCAACCACAGCATCCTGAGCCTCACTGCTTTGTTTAAGCAGGCACTTAAACAACTGAGCTAAGGGGCAGGCCCCCAAAAGTTCCCAAGTGTTTTGTTTTGGGGTGGCTCAGGAATGCCTTCAGGGCAAGTGTGGGGAATTGAACCACAACATCCTGATTATTTTGTTTAAGCAGTCACTGAAACAACTGAGCTAATAGGCAGGTCCCCCAATGCCTTTACTTAGTAATGGCAACAGGACTACTGGCCAGCTTCTTCCTCTGAACTCCACATTACAAATTGGACACTTGTTTGCACTTCCCTAGGAAGAGATACTAAAAAGTGGAGAGTTTTACTTAAGTTAACTCTGAGGAAATTATGTATGTCAAAAGAATTTGAAAAACAGTGAAAAAAAAAAACTCAAAGCACACTATTTCAAACTATTTCTTAAAGGGGTCCAGAAGATGTCCTCAAAAGACATGTCTACTATGTCTACTGAGCATGGTATACATACCTCTAATCCCAGTATCTAGGAAAATGAGATAGGAGGATCACAAGTTCAAGCCCATCTTGGGCAATGTACTAATTTAGCAGAACCCTGTCTCAAAATTCAACAATCAAATGCTGGGATATAGCTCACTGCAAAGGCCTTCAGTTTAATCCCTAGTTCTAATCCCCTCCCCCTAAAAACGCCATTTCATTTGAATTTCACAACTTTCACTTTATGTAGGAGAGTTTTGTCCATCCTACATGGCTGGAGGGTTTTATTCATCCTAGTCACAGCTCTCTCCTAATTTAAGAGCTCCACTGGCCCTTGCTGGTGGCTAGAAGATCAACATGCCCCAAGGCTGGGTCAAACATTTCCCAACAGCAAATGAGGTCTTACAGTTTTCGTATGCTAGGGACAATAAATCCAAGTGTCTCCAAATTTAGGAGGCAATCTCAACCAGCCCAGGAGGGGGCTGGGAGTAGGGAGTAAGGAGCTAGCCAAAAAACACAAACATGGGAAGGCCAGGTCTGACAGCACTAGACACCTTCAGGGCACTTGGCTCTCTCCCATGCTGGCGTCTGGAGATCACTGAGAATGCAGGCACCAGGACCAGCACAGCCAAAGCAAGGGGGCACAAACGTGTCTGCCATGGGAACCAACCTTGGGTCCAACAAAGTGAGAAGGACTGGAGGACACAACAAAGCCTCCTGGCAACTGAAAAGAAAGACACTTCTAAAAGAGAAAGGAGGGTCGACCAGATAGGTCAGCAGATTAAAGTTCCTGCTTAGGCAGAGCACAGGGGCCAGGGTTCATCAGTCAAGTAGGCCCTACCCCCGGGGAAAGCTGATACAGCCATGGAGACTGGGTGTGGTGGTGCACCTGTAATCCCAGCACTTGGGAGGCTGAAACCAGGAGGATCACATGAGTCTGAGCTACATAGTGAGACCTGTAGAACCTGTACTAAATACAAACATACATACATACATACATAAATAAGAGAAAGCAGCCACCACCTCGAAAATATTCAGCTTATCATTCTGACAATACCCCCTGCGCCTATACCAAGGAATACGAAGGTCTGTGGGTCTCAGCAGGCATATTTTTGCCTCAGGGGGCCAATGATTTAGTTAAGAAAGAGGATCAGTTTGAGATGCAAAAGGCACAGTTTCAAGTGCTGTCACTGTGGATGAAATGATGAGGACGTCCAATGTGCAGGAAAAACCAAGTTTCCTTCAAGACACAGCACAACCCTCTCAAGATGACAGAAGCGGGGCATGTGATGGTGGAGGAAAGGGTGCTCCACAGGGACAACATGTGTAAAAGGCAGAGGTAACAAGATGCCCTGCAACACCAAGGGACAGTTCATGGGCCTGGTGTCCAATGGTGTGCAAGGAGGAAGTGGAAGATGAGCAGCTGGACTCTTCCTGGGGGCCAGGTTGGCTGAGGCGCATTTAACTTGCGCCCTTTCTGGTGAACATGCTCACCTCATGCTCCCTCTGGCCATGACAGACAACCCTAAAGCCAAATTTCCAGGTTATGTGACTTAGGGTCTTCAGTACCTCTCCTCTTTCTGGATGATCCCACATGTACTTTATAAGGTTGTTATGAGATTAAATAAAGTCCCATTTGTAAAGCCTGGACTATAATCAGTGCTTAACAAATGTCTGTTAGTTCATACAGATATCTACACGGTAAAGAACTGTTCACAAAAAAGCATTTATACAGCCCCTCAAGTTAAAAATATTGTAATGTGCCTTATTTCATATATTACTGAAAAAGGATTTCTTTTTCATTTTACAAACATAGGTTATAATATGTTCCTTCAAATGCTAGGCCATTCTTTGCAAGGGTATCTGGAAGTAATCTGTACCAAGCCAGTAGCTGCAGTAACTACAGTTTCAACTTTAACTCCACAATGTTTCCCTTGGCCAAAAACACATTAGGTCGTTTTCCAGTCCAAAGCATTCAGTAAATGGTAGCAAGGCAGAGCCACCAGAAACATATGCCTGATTCCCATGACAAATATAGTAATGCTATATTAGTTGGTGTAGTCACATTCTGTATTGGGGCGTGGACCTATACAGCAACATAAATTGGAATAGAATGGAACCTTTCTCCTGTTGGCAGAGTCACCCCTAAGGGTCTCTTGGAGAGATCAGTAATCATGCCAGCTGATATAATACAGCTGAATTATTTCTAAATGAAATTATAATTGATGCCAAGTAAAAGTGCTGTGTATCCACTAAAATATGGCCTACTGGGAGTCTGGCGCCTACCCAGCTAGAGGGCAAGCTGAGGCCCTGGGTGGGGGAGACAGGTGCTGTGAGGGAGGGCAAGGCCCAGGCCAAAGTGGCAGGCCACAGGCCTTGGCATGACGCTGAGGAGGCGACCTGTGGTGCAGCCCCTGCACCCCACACCTCCTCGCTGGACGCCCGCTCTGCTCTGGGCTCCACTGGAGCCTCCCGGGAAACTTGGAGCGGGCCAGGTTTTGAAGCAAAGGAAATCTGTGACAACAAATCCTACAGGGCAAGGAAGATGGGGCCCCCGAGAAAAATTCTAAGACCTGTGCCTGTGCGACTGAACCCAAGTTGCCTGCGCCCACACACCCTGCGCTGCTGAGAGAGAGGAGTCCACACTGAGTCTCCAGGAAATTAGGATTTAGCTGAGTTAGAGTAGAAAGTGAGCTCGAAAGGAATGTTCCCATAAAACAGAACAGCTGCCAGGTGTGGTGATGCTCATCTGGAATCTCACAGCTTGGGAGACTAAGGCAGGAGGATTGCCACAAG
>NDGN011478362.1:0-12833 GCA_002564285.1 Tympanoctomys barrerae
GTAGAAACACAAGCTTCGGTGGCTCAGCCAAAGAAAGCAGACTTGCTTCATCTTTTTTTTTTTTGCACATTTTTATTGATGACATAATTTGCAAACAAGGGCTCTAGAGAGTCCTCTAGCAAGGACTTTATTTGCTAAGAGTCCTCAGTTTGCTACTGAGACATTTGAGATGGTGAGATGAATATGGAGGACTCAGGTTTTCCTGAAGACTCAAAGAAACCTGACTGCAAAATATTACGACACAAGGCCATTGGGCTAAACCCCCAAAGAAGGATATTTCTGAACAACAAAACCCAGAACAGAGAGAACTACAATGGAGACCCATGGGCAGTACACTGGCTGGCTGACAGAACCAAGGGCTGAAGCCGAGCTGTCTCACACCAAGAGGATTTCCACGGCACATACTTCCAAGTCCTCCGTCCTAGGAAAACTGCAGGATACCACCCAGTACAGCCCACGCAGCTTTTTGCTTCAGAGAAGGCAATGTAGCGCGGCCATGCAGGAAAAGCCCCAGATGGCAGGCTGGAGGAGCAGAAAGGCAAGTGAAAGTAAAGGAAGCTGGGTCTGCAGCCCTGGGCACACCTCATACCAGAGGCACTGACCACTGGACCCAGCCTTACCTCTGCTGCAGACAGCGTGCTAAGACACAATAGTGGAAGAAGTGCCATCAGCGTGGCACCCACCACCAAACACTGCTAGTAGGGCTCTGCTCCAACCCCCAAAGTCTCAGCCCCACTCACAAGGAGGGGTCAGGAAGAAGCTGCTCCTTCAGGGACTACAGATTGTGGCAACCTGGCCAATGAAGTGAGATTGCAAACTGTAGAGCTGCAAGGTGAGCTTGGCACTGGGGGTTGGGAGCCATGCTAAGTGATAGTGATGCTAGGATAGGAGACAAGGAGGTACTTCTCAAATGCAAAGTTTTTTATTTATGCATGCACGCATGCAGTACTATTGAGTCCAGGGAGCAGTGAGCTACATCTTCAGCACTTTGCAACTTTCAAGACAGGATCTCACTAAATGCCCTGGGCTAGGCTCAAACTACACACTCCTGCATTAGTTCCTGAGTAACTGAGATGACAGGCATGTATACCTGGCAAAGCTTTCAGAGGTCACCTGTCAAGTGTCTATATAAGTTTTATCTACCTGAGCTGCACATGGTGGCACATGCCTATCATTGTGGCACTTAGACATTAAGGCAAGAAGATCAGAAGATCACTCAGTTCAAGGCCAGCCTGGGCTGCCTAGTAAGTTCAAGACCAGCCTAAACTATATAATAAGACCCTCTCTCAAACAAAAATGCCATTTTATCAAAGTTTTGATTTTTTTTTTTTCCTAGCACTATCTGACTGAAGTGTGAGCATGTCCTGAGTGGCCACCAGTTTCCTTAATTAGTATTTTAAGAGAAGCCAGAAGAACACTGGCAACTTGCTGCCAGGTGGGGGTGCAGATGGGTCCTGAAAACAACATGCAGACTTTTGCAGGTGATGGGTGGGGCCTGATTTCTTCCAACAGAGCCTCTGGCCAGTGACGCACACAGGAAGCACCTGGCTCAGAGCAACAAGGACACAAAAGGCACAGAACAGTAGCCCTGACCATGTGGAGCACCAGGCTCAGGGTGGAGATGGCACATATACCAAAAATGAATGTGAACAACCGGCATTACTTGTTGGGTAGTATTGGGGATTAAATTCAGGACCTTCAAGTTGAACAACATCCCCAGCCCTTCTTTTGAGACAGGGTCTCTAAAATTGCTAAATTGCCGAGGCTGGTCTTGAACTTGCAATCCTCCCTCAGTCTCTCAGGGGGCTGAGATTATAGGCATATACCATGATGCCTGGCTTCTAGGCATTTCACCTGAGACTCTTAAGAGTGTTTTGTTTGAAAACAGACCCAGACAAAGGAAAGAGAAAAGTACTGTTTATTAAGAGCTATGGGAATAAGTCTGGGCTTTGCAGGTAATTTTCATCCATAATGTTCCACTTGATCCTCACACCAACTCTGTGAGGTAGGTTACCATCCCCATTTCCATCTGATGAGGACTGAGGTTCAGAAAGGTTAGGCAGTTTGCCCAAGGGCTGAGAACGAGGAACCAGCAAGCTGGGACTGAGCGCTTAGGTCTCAGACTCCACCCTGCTCTCTTTCCTGTCTGCCTCTGAGAAGAAAGGAGAGAGCAGAAGCTTTGTCCGTTCCCACTTCTGTAGCCTGGAGGCCCCAAGACAAGGAACCTATGAAATCTACCTTGGGACGATGCAGTCAACTGAGGAGATTTTTAAAACATAAATATAAAAATAAATAGCAGGGAAAAGTCCCAGCAGCAGGGACTCGCCATCTATATCCAGGCTGTAGGAAGGTCACCGTGCAATTCACAGCTGTTGGGGGAGGAAGCTGTGAGGGCCCTGGGGGCGGGGAGACCAAGATGATGGCTGCCAAAGGCTGGAGTCTGGGTGGGCTCCACAGGCCCCTTCTGGGTCACATGGATGCGAGAACAAAATGTCTGGAGTAGGCAGCAGCCGTGGCACAGTTGCCATCCTCCTCCATCTGCTCATTTTACCGGTGTTTGTGATCCAAGAGAGATTCGAAATCAGGGGAACAGACAAGTTTGTGCTTCACGTGTCCCAGGACTGTCATGTCCCCTGTCCTACTGTCTCCAAGGCCCACAGACACCAGCTCCTGCCAATGGACAAGAGACAGCAATGACAACCACAACACCATGCCCAGCCTTAGTTCTGTGACCCACGTATGTGGCCAAGAACTACCCAAACTTCCTTAGCACTGGCCCCTTCCCAACCTTGCCTGAAGCCTCTCCCTGACCCCCAGCCCGTACCTGCAGAAAGGAACAAGTGGTTCCCATGGTCACATCCAGAGTCACCTTGCCCAGGAGGAGCTGTACCTTCCCTGACTTGCGGATGAGCAGCTTGCCAACTTGGCCCTCAGTGAGGTCAGCCAAAGTACAAGAGTTCTCTGCCAGCCTGGCTTCCTGGGGGAGAAGCAGGAGATAGCAACTGTGTGAGGGGTGAATTCTTCCATCTTTTATGACCAAAGCCCACTCTTCCTCCCAAAGAGGGGCATGGGCAGAAGATACCAGAATGAACTCCCCGAAGAGACAAAATACAAGTACTGCTGATGCTGAGTGATGGCACATGTGAGCTTCACAAAGCAAACACACACACAAACATCCAACTGGGCCTGGAAGGGCAAGGTCCAGACTCACTCCAGGGCTAAGAACAAGAGCCTGTTACTCTCATCTCAGCGTGGGCAACTCTCCCCTTGCCCCCCATGGGTCAGCTTCTGTCCCCAGGTGCCCTGCTCTGAATTTTCCTGGAACTTGCCCCTGGACATACCCGGTCTTTTTCCTGCTTTATGACAACCATCTGTCCATCCTCGCCCTGCACCTCTGTCTTGACAGGCTTGATGTCCTGAGTGGGCGGCTGGCCAGGGAGGGTGTCTGGTAGCTGGAGGAACAACAGCTCCTCATCCATTGTGAGGCTCAGCTCCCGGAGCAGCTCTGCCACAGACACATCCTTCGGCAGACTGGGCATCTTCCTAGCTGCCCTGGGAGGAGCCTTCATCTTAGCCTCCTCCTCCTCTACCTCTTCTCGTGGCTCCTCTTTCACTGCTCCAGTGAAACAAGACAGACATCAAGAAACCATCCTCTATTCCATCTTTTTGCCCAATTTATCCCTCCATTATTTAGCCAGGACGCCAGAGAGGGGCAAGAGACAGCACATTCCAGTGGCATGTGACTCTTCTAAAATGATACATCTAGGAGCTGGGGAGATAGCTCAGTGGTCTAAGTACCTGCCTACCAAGCACAAAGTCCAAATTTGATCCCCAGTACCACATACTATGCTGGCCTCGGAAGCCGAGGTGCATGCCTATAATCCCAGAGCTGGGGAGACTAAGACAGGAGGAATCACTACAAGTCTGAACTGCATAGTAAGACCCTGTATCCAATAAATAAAAAGGAAAAAAAATATGTTAAAATGAGACAACTAGCTGGGTGTGGTGGCACATGTCTGTCGTCCCAGCATCCTGGGAGACTGAGGTAGGAGGATCCCAAATTCAAGCCCACCCTGGGCAACTTAGTGACCCTATCTCAAAATAAAAAGGACTGGGAACACAGTACAAAAACCTTATGTTCAAGCCTCAGTACTACTAGAGTTTAAAAAAAAAAAAGGATATCTGAGCCTGGGTCCACAAAATTGTATTTTAGAGCTGGAACAGGAGAGGACCTACTCGTGAGTAGCAGTCTCCGAGGCCCATGTGGAGGGTTCCCTGGAGCAGCCATGGAAAGGGAGAGAAGTTAACACAAAACACCTTTCACAGCAGGAACGTCCACCTCCATGTCCTCTTCCTTGGGACCGGCCGGCCAAGGCTTAACATCGTACTCTTCATTCTCTTCCTTGAAAAGCCACCCTGAGTGAGCCAGTGGAAGCTGTACAGGCATGTTTCGTGTGTCATTCCGTAGTCCAGGATCATCAATGAACTGCCAGAGAACAGTTGTGGTCACACAGCCTGTCGGCACATGCGCCTGCCTCAGCCCTCCTCAGTTCTCTTCTGGTCAAAGGATCCAACTGGTTCCTCACCAGGGTTTTGGGGCACCAGAGAGCTCGACCTCCTCTGACCCAGCTCTCCAGAAGCCCTCCTCTCCTGCGGCTACAAGAAGCCCCCCAGCTCCCAGCACCTACGTCATCCTTCTCCAGCATGCGCAGGATCTGCTTGGTTTCTTCATCTGTCTCCCTCTTCTCCTTTTTGATGTTGATGATATGAGAGGGCCCAATGTCCGACATATCAACTGTCTTATCCCAGTTCCCTGGGGGAAATGGCCCTGTTTACTCAGGATAAATAAAGAAAGCAACAGCCAAGAACAACTAAACTGGGAGCGGGACAATGCCCTCGCTCTGATCCTCTCAGGCTGTCTGAACTGAAGCCCATAGGGATTCCTTGCTTGTACCTTTCTTCTTCATCATTTCTGCAGGACCCTGCTCAAAAATTGAGTGGGACTGGATCACTTCTGGGCGACCCCGGCCTCGTCCATGACCCTCCCTCTGGCGGTCTCTATCCCGCTCTCGCTTCTCCTTCTTCACAGTTACTTCTTCCTTAGGTCTGGAAGAGAAAATGAATGAAAGGAAGCCAATGTGCCTGCAAAAACTGCCCCTACTCTCTCACCATAGTAAGTAGCATTTATGAGCCAATAAGAACACCATGGGGGCAAAGTCTATCCTAGGTCTGGCACTTTTCTCACAGGCAAGTGTCCTGTAGTTTGCTTTACTTTTACCTTCCAGTTTTCTTCAAAACTGGATTTTTTCATTGCCTCAACCAGGAAGGCTGGAATGAGGAGAAGCATGACCCATTTTATGTAAGCTAAGGGTGCTCAATTCTAAGTCAATCCACTGCACTGTAAAATCAATAGTTCAGTGAGTTTCTTATGAGGGACAGCTGTAGTTTGGATCTTAAGCATCTCCTTAAGTCTCCAGCCCAGCACTACTGAGGTGGGCCTTGGAGGAGGCCTTCAGTCATGGGCTGCGCCCTTGAAGCCCAGAGTGAAGGCCTCTTCTTTTGCATCTAGTCCATGAGGTGGGCGGCTCTGCTCTACCACATACTCTGCCACAATGTACTACTTTGCTACAGTCCCCGAAGCAGCAAGGCCAACCAATCACAGATCAAGTTTCAAAACTATGAGCCAAAACAAACCCTCTCTTTAGCAAGTTGATTATCTCATGTATGTGTTAGTAACAGAATACTGACTAATACATGGACCCTCAAGCATTAGTGTTTTTACAGTCATCTGGAAGTCAGGGCTGAAAAACACTAGTGAAATGAACTAGAACTGCAAACTTGAATCACTGAGCCACACTACTTACTTCCTCAAAGTCCCAAATTCAGTAAATAAAGGGCAAGTATTCATCACCTAGCTACTTACTCTTCCTTGATCTTCCGACTGATGATATTTGGGGTGAAAGTTTTCTGAAAGGAAAATATAGGAGTCACTCATTTGCTAAGTTGTCACCCCAAAGTACAGAGGAAAACTAAAACTCCCAATGGACATCACCACAGCTCTCTTCTGCACATTCCACGCTCCTATCAGTTTTACAGACACAGATTAAGTGCCCCAGAAGGATCACCATGCCCTGGAATTACATACAAAAGGGGAATTCAAACCATTTTAACTAGCAACCTACCTTCTGCCCCCTGTTGGGAGAGACTCCCAGATTTCAAAGGAACAAAGGAGCTGATCTAATCTCACCTCTTGCCTTCAAAATGCTGTGGAGACTGACCAGTCAGCATCTCAGGGAAAAAGTTTTAGCAGGAAGATTTAAGTGGAGAAGACAGATTGAGATTAGGCAGTACTCACTAAATGATAACATAAGAATGTCACCAGAATTTTTCAACGCCAAGTGAAATCTTTAAAAAAGCTGTCCACTTTACAGGACTGTCATTCTACTTTTCTCTTTACATGTACATAATAGTAGAGGGAACAGACTCTCTAACGCCATGTCTAGGACTCATAAGCTATGTTAGAGGTCTACAAACTCTTATCCGTGGATTTTGAATCCTCAAAATCACAAGTTGAAACCTGTCTGATTCCACAGTTTTTTAAACGTATCCAAAACATTTGATGAAAGCACAGAAGGCATGCATGGTGGCCTACACAGGTAATCCCAGATTTGGAAGGCTGAGGTAGGAGATTGCTGTGAGATGGGAGGCCAGCCTGGCTTACAGAAGAAGCTCAAGGGCGGGGGAGATAGCTCAGTGGCACAACGGCCTGCCGGCAAGCACAAAGTCCTGAGTTGAATCCCTTGTACANAAAAAAAAAAAAAAAAAGGGGGGGGGATGGTGGCCGCACACTCCTGTAATCCCAGCATTTAGTAGGCTGAGGCAAGGGGATCATTCTGAGTTAGAAATCAGCCTGGGTTACAAAGTGTGCTCAAGACCAGCCTGAACTGTATAGGAGACCCTGTCTCAAACAGACAAAAAAGAGAGAAAGAAAGAAAAAAACTCAAGGCCAGCCCGGTTAAAAGTCTTGCGCTAATTAGAATCGCTGCCCTTCAACTATCTCTGAACCACCTGAACACTAGGGTCCCTGGAATCTGAGGGGGGTAGGTGTAAATCTGGGGACAAAGTTAAGTGGCACACCTAAGCCTGAAAGTATGGGAGCTGAATCGGAGGGGTCTGGAATTCGAGGTAGTCGATGCGCTCTCAAGTACCTTCTTGACTCCCCCGAGGGTGAGGTCCCTGGAACGCATGGAGGGAAGGCGGCCCGGCGGGAGAGGGGCTGAGGGTCGCCGCCCGATGAGTCCCCGGGATCCTGTCAGGAGGGGCCGTGGCCCTCCTGGAGTGCTGGACTCGCCAGCCGCATTTCCTTCTGACATGTCGCCTGGGAAAAGACAGACAACCAAGTCACTCCAAGGGACCGACCCTCCGGCTCCCAGCGGAACNCCACCCACGTGGCTATCGCCCCCTCCCCGGCAGTGCGTCGCTCCCGCCGCGCTTCGGCCCCACCCCTCTCACGTGGCAAGGCTCCCAGATCACTCCGACTAGAGCCCTTCTCTTGCCACCCACCTTCTCTTCAAGCCTCTCAGCAAGGATCGAGGTTGAGACGCAAACGGGCCGCAGCTCCACACCGCGCGTCACTTCGCGGCCGACGCGACTCCCCAGCAGCCTTCAGTCTCAGCGCCGGGCGGAAGTCTGCGTGGCAAGCATTGGGCGCCGCCATGTTGCCGCCGGGCGGAAGTGACGTTTTAGGGCGGGACCGGGCCATGGTATTTATCAGGCGGCGCCTCGCTGCCCCTCGCCTTCTCTTCCCGGTTCTTCCCGGAGTCGGGAAAAGCTGGGTTGAGAGGGCGAAAAAAAGGTGAGATGTGTGCGGGTATTTGACCCTGCTTAAGGTGCAATGGAAGTGAGCTTGGGGCGGGACCTTGGCAGTCACCACCCTACAATGTGGGAGTCGCCGCCGCCGAGCCTCAGGAAGCTTGTGGGGTCGTGGGTCTGGATGGGGCGAATGGTGTGGGGCCGAGAATGCAACCGAAGTCAGAGTTGGAGAGCCCAGGCCCAGCCTTACCCCTCAAGGCTCGTGACCTTGGAGTGGTCATTGCCTCGGGGCAGCAGCCTGACCCTCATTCCTCTTCCCTGGATGAGGTCTTGGAGTGGGGCAGTAGGGGCGACCGGTGCCTAATCCCACCCACTCTGGGCTTGATTCTTTGGGGGCACTTGTGTGCCTCTTTGGTCAAAACCTGGAAGGGGAAATTGAAAGAACTTTTTATGGGCCCTGGTGTTTGCAGTGGTCCTTTTGATGTTTTCCCCTGCTATTCCCAAGGCATAGAAAAACCGTGTAGCGACCTTATAGAAGAGTTGGCGGGGAAGGAAACCATTTCTCTAGAATTTTGTAGAGAACTACTTACTATTAAAAGTTTTGTAATATACCCAGCCCGCTTTATATTGTGCCACAATTTTGGGTTCTCTTTCAAAGAACATTTCTTTATTGCTGCATCAACTGACTAATCCTCAACTGGGTCATGATTTACCCATTTCCCTGTTTTGACCCTGAGACCATTTCTTTTCCCTGTTGTAAATAATAAACAATACTGCAGTGAACATCTAGTATATTCAACTTTTTTTTTCTTCTTTTTCTTTATATTCCTAGGCTAGATTTCCAGACTTGGGGTGAAGGGGCTGGGGTGGTAGCTCTGTAGAATAAGCAAGTGCAAGATCCTGAGTTCAATCCCCGGTACTGCAAAAAAAAAGTTACATTTTTCTAAAAAAGTAAATTTATTTTGAGTTCATTGCACATACAACTTTTTTGGCAGTAGAAATAACACTTGCCAGGCAGGTGCTGTACCGCTCAGCTACATCCCCGACCCTGTACATATATTTCTTACAAGATATAATGTAGAGAGATCTCAAGTTTTGGACGTCCCTGAAATAGTAACATGTAAAACTATACACATCACAACCAGAACATCGACGTTTTTACAATCTAGACATTTTCATCATCACAAAGATTCCTATGGTTGCCCTTTTAGGTCCACACCCCCTCAGCCCTGCCTGCCCCTGCCACTGCTAATCTGTTCTGTCAAAAGTGTTCTGGCAGTGGGGTCCTAGTACTTGACTTCTTAGGATCTCAGCATAATTTCTTGGAAATTACGCAAATTGTCACACATATCAATAGTTCCTTTTTATTGCTACATAACCATGGTAGGCTTTGCCACGCTTCCCTTGAAGGACACTAGGTTGTCTCATTTGGAGCTGCTATGCACAAACTTGAGCAAATGTGCAGATTTTGTGTAAAAAATAAGTATTTATCTGGAATAATTGCCTGGAGTGCAATTCTTGGGATTCATAGGGTTGTCACATGCTAATTTTCTAAGGAGCTGACGAACTTCCGCATGCCTGTATCATTTTCAGTATGTACATTTTATGATACTTCATGTGTTGCTAAATTGCATTCAAAAAGTGTTTTGCAGCCATATATGGTGGGCATACCTGAATTCCCAGCTTATGGGAGGGTGAGCAAGAAAATTGTGCATTCAGGGACAGCCGGAGGCTAGATGGTGAGCTCAAGCCAAACTGAACTGCAGAGCAAGATCCCCTTCTCCAAGAAAAGCCACAAATAACTAGAGTTGTGCTAAAACATAGCACTACCTAACATAGATAAATATAAATAACAATTTAACACATAAGACTATGTATAGCCATATCCTTTCAAGTATTTGCTCTTAAATTTTAAGCTTTTTTTTTTTTGCCAATTTAATGGTATGTCAATGTTATGTTAATATTTTATTATGTTGCTTTTTAACCAGGTCTATTAAAACTGCTTTTCTCCATATTGATTTTATAACAAGTCAAACCAAAGTCCTTCATGTGCTTTATAGAGATATACCCAGTAGTCCTTAGCTTTTGAATAGAATGCTTGATGAAATTGCTTCAATTTCATTCACTGGGCTTTGACATCTACCAGTCTTTCAGCAACTCCCAATCTTTTGTTTTCTTACAAAAATACTAATCATAGAAACTTTGGACACATTTGATTTTTTTTTTTTTTTTTTTTCAGAACCAGGATTGAACTCAGACCCTTGCACTTGCTAGGGAAGAGCTTATTCTACTGAGCCATCTACCTGGCCCCTTATTTGTTTGTTTGTTTGTGGATTTTTGGGGTGTTTTTTGAGACAGGGTCTCAGTATGTAGTTCAAGTTGAACTTGAACGCAACAGCGTAACCCATGCTGGCCTGGAACTTGGGGATTCTTCTGACTCAGCCACCATTTTAAACCATTAAGAAAATTAAAATCATCTATTGTTATCCCATTAACTTGTTAAGTATAGGTATTGAAATTATTTGTCTTTTGCATTTTTTTTTAAGTTAAGGTATTTTAGCCACATGTGGTGGCACATTCTTATAATTCCAGCACTCTGGCACTCTAAGGCAGGAAGATTGCAAATTCCAGCCCAGCCTGAATTACTTAACAATTTAACAAGACCGGGTCTTAAAAATAAAAAAGACAGCTCAGTGGGAAGGTCCTGAGTTTGTTTCCCATCAGTCCTTCCCTCAAGAAGGATAGGTTATATATAATGGTTTAATTTGCTTCTTCATCTTTTCTTTATTTTTTATTTTGAGACAAGGTCTTTCTATATAATTTAGGCTGATTTTGAACTCACAACTTTCCTCCTGACTCAGCCTCCCAAGTCCTGGGATCTCAGGTGTGTGGCACCACATGCCACCATTCTTACCAACATTTTTATCTTCCACTCTATTTCCTTCTTGCTATGTTTAGGAAATTTTTGCAGCATTTTTTGCCCCTAAAGACCAGCAGGAGAAAAGACTTAAATCAAGCAGTATAGTTGACATTTTAGCGCTAACTTCCTAACAATGATCACTGTAGTTTCCTTTCAGGACTTTGCTTTAACTTTCCCTTTAATTAAGCTAATATATTTCCAGCACGTTTCACTTTTGTTCTTTACTTTTTCCTGACCCTGTCTCTTTATTTTCTCCTAAATAATTATTAGATATTATTAAATAGTTGTTAGATGAGTCCCACCTGATTGACATAATTCTAGAAGACCTTAATGATATTGGCAAATGTTCTGCTTTCATAAGTGTCATACTCAAGCTGATAGCCTTATTCTTCCTGGTAAGTAATGAAACTAAATAATCAAATTCAAGTTTTTGTCTTTTTTTTTTAAATTTAAATGTAGATTCAGGAAGTAAGTAACAGATTCTCCCAACACCCTTTCTTGTGAATTCCTGATGGGTATCAGAGATGTGAAATGGATGAGGAGTTTTCAGTGTGTTTCGGTAGAATAAGAGGAATGTGTGGTACGCAGCACTACTTAAGTGCAGGCTGTTACATGTCCTCTGCGAGTCATTTGTCCGGATTTACATGCTTCACTGTGCCGGCCATTCATTGGCTGGTTCCTCCTCATTGCCTCGACCTCCAAACACTGGCGAGTTGTAAGCTGAAGTCCTCAGAATTCTTCCTTTTCTCTGTATTTATCCCACAGCCATTGTCTAGTTTGTGTGCTTTAAAGAGGTCACTGTGTGTTCATGACTGCTGCTCACATTTCCAGCTCAGACATCTCTGAGCCTCTGGATGTGTATCTCTGCCTTGGACGTCCGCCAGGCATCTCAGACCTTGATCCACCTTCACACTTGATCTTCCTACTCAGACTACTCCTCTGAAGTGACCCTCATCTCAGCACCTAGCAACTGCATCCTGCTAGTTGGTCTGGTCAAAATTTTCGCCATTCTTTTTGACTCCTTTCTGTCATGCTCTCTCCTACATTTACGCTGTCATCTTTTCCAAATCTATCCAGAATCTTACCACGTCTTACCACATCTACTGAAACACCTTCCTGGTTCTTATGGTTTATATCTAGATGTCCCCCCAAAGCCTCATGCTCTCATAGCTGGGGCTTTGGGGAAGTGACTGGATCATGGGGCCGTGATGCTTCTCCATAGGGTAGTCCACATCAATGGATCAGTCCAATGATGAGTTTATAGCTAAATGTGAAACCAGGGGCCAGCAAGATAGCTCAGCAGACTAAGTGCCGGCGTTGGCAAGCTCAGGGACCAGGGTTCAATCCCCAATCCTGCATGCCATGCTGGCCCCACCTCCAGGGCGCACTGAGCTGGCGACTGAGTCTGGCATGGTGGCACATGCCTGTAATTCCAGCGTTGGGGAGGCTAAAAACAGGAGGATCACTATGAGTCCAAGCTGTGAAGTAGGACCCTGTACCAAATACATAAAATGAAAAATAAATAAACAAATAAATGTGACACTAGGAGAAGCTGCCTGGTTGGAGAAGGTAGGCCACTGGGGGGATGGGCCAGAAGAGTCTTATCTCCTCCCCTCCTCTCTTGACAGCTCTCTGCTTCCCGCGATCATGCCATGCGCCGTTTCTCCTCTGCCATCCCCTCTGCATGGAAGCCAGCCAAGTAGGGGCTGATACCTGTACACACTGGCAGCCAAAATAAACCTTTCCTCCATAGAGTGGTGGGTGTCAGGTATTTTGTCTCAGTGATGAAGAAAGTAACTAAGATGCTGGTCTAAGTCACCATCGTTTTGGATGCTCTAATCATTATTACAAATTTCTACCTGGCCCCCTTCCAGCTGCACTGGGTCCAGCTGCTTCTAGAATGGTGTTCCTGGAACACATGCGGCGTGCTTCTGCTTCAGGGCCTCTGCACTTGCTACCTAGAATACACTGCCCCACAGAATTCCTGCATGGTTCCCTCCCTCCCTGCACCCAGGTTTGTATTTCAGTCATATTTGCAGAGAGGCCTTCTCTGATGGCTCTACTTAAAATTGTAAACCCCTAAACTTTCTTGGCATTCTAT
>NDGN011478373.1:0-10061 GCA_002564285.1 Tympanoctomys barrerae
AAATACTAAGTCAAGATTGAAAGAATACATAGCCACTGAAATGTTTTCACAGCCTTGTGTAGGGGTAGAAGAGCGAGTGTAGCGCACAAATTCCCGTGAGCATGGCTCAAGGGAGGAGCTACCTCATCCGCTGTAGCCTTATGTGGACCAGCTAGGAGACGACGGGAAGGTCCGTAGGTTGTAGCAGTCTCACAGGGACAAGCATGGCTAGCACTGGTGAAGCATGTGCAAGCTGCTCCTGGTTTGTATTTAAATGTAATTAGGTCTGTGTCATTTATCCATATATCAAATGAGGATTTTTACCAATAACCAGAATAAAAAATAAACATTGATTAAGAAGCTGCTATTTGTCAAATCTTTACATAATTCCAAATATTTGCCTTATGTCAAAACAACCATTTTGGGATAGGGATATAGCTCGGTGGAACAGAGCCTGCCTGGTAAGCGTGAGGTCCTCAGTTCAATTCTCAGAACCAAAATTAACAAAATAAAATGTTAAAAAAAATAACAACCATTTCAAGCAGCTGCTATAATTATTCTCATTGTACATGTAAGTAAAGTTGGGGAGAGGCTAAGCTAACGGTCAGTGTTCATATATTGTGACAGATTCTAGATTCCAAATCATGCTGTTCACCTTGGCAATGCTGCTTTTAATCTACGAAGTACTAGTGGCAAACCTATGGCTCCGGTGCCAGCGAGAGCAGTTTGTATTATTGAAAGCTCTAAGGGTTCACCTTCGTTGCTCTAGAGGCATCTCAGGGGCAGCTTACGGTTGTAGTGCAATGAGGGTGCCTCCAGGTTTATTTCTCTTTAACAAGCCAAGGAACACTGCAGCAACAAATTATTAAGAAATAATAACCAGCTCATCACTGAGTGATAGCAATTTTATGGGTGTGTTTTCCAGATTGAGTTGATGAACAGCATGGAACGACTTTACTTGCAAATTCAGTATGATGTGCGATCATTCAGGTAAGTTGAGAAAACATTTCATGCATTATGAGCTTTGAGATTGCAAAATTAAATAACTTTATGCTACTCTTCATAAAATATTATTTATAATTGACCTTCTGCATACTAAATTAGGAATCAATGTTCAACATTTTAGCTAACCATCTGTTATGCTTAAGTTATATCTCTCCACCAAATCAAAACAAAAAAAGGTTTGTACTCCTAATCACCAGTATCTCCAAGTACAAATTTCTTTTGGAAAAAGTACTACTGAAGATGTGATTTACTATGAGCATACTGAATAGTAAGGGTCATGGGTCCCTTGCAATCGGTGTCTTTCTAAGTGGGAAGCTGGACACACACACGTGCGCACGCACACACACACACACACACACACACATGTAGCAGCATACCAGGAGAGACATTATGACTTGTATCTAGCTGTACCCCCAAAACCTCATGTAGTCACAGGTGGGACTTTTCAGAAGAGGCTGGATTTAGGGTGCAGAAATGTGGATTATAGGCGTGATGCCGAGATTAGGGGTGTATGGTACTAGATTGGCCCACTAATTGTTTTATCATAATTCTAGGTGTGGGTAATGGGAAGCTCCTCTCTGGGTGTGGGCGGCAACACCCAAAAAGCTTGTGGCCAGGTGCAACGGGGAAGGCGAGCTGGCTGCCCTGCTGCCTCGCTCCTTCTGCCTGCCCTCCACGGACTGTTTCTCTGTGCAGTCCACCGTTGGCACATCACTCTGCCTCGGAGCCAACTAACTGAGGACTGAAACCAGTACAAACTGTGACACAAAATAAAGCAGATGTCCTTTAGCATGTGTGTGCTGGATGTACTGTCCCAGCCACAAGAAAATAATGAGTGAGAAGTCCACTTATGAACAGTCAGGTTTAGCAAGAAAGGTCATTGTCTAGAGGAAACAGAGTAAGCATGGGCCATAAAATGCCACAGCTATAAATATTAACTTTTTTTCATGTAGATTGCCCAGTTGGTGACATTTATCGTGTCAGCCCTGGGAAACATACACAATAGAAATACCAATCTTTCCATGTTTTCATTTAAATTAAATTCACTTCTACAAGTTGTACATATCTGTGAGATACCATCTATTGTCCTGATAGATCTACATGTTATATAATGTTTAAATCAGGTTCAACATACATGGCTGCTTCGTGGCTAAAACTTCTGAAATTTTTTTTATTAATTTTATTGAGAAAGAAATGGCAATGAGACAGTTTCAAAACAGGTTAGAGGGATGGTTACAATAATTACTGCATAGCATATTGTTGTCTCCATAGTAGTTATTCAGAGCACAAGATGCAGACACGATATCTGGTCTGAACACTATTAGTACAAATCTTTCTTCTCATTGAAGAGAAAGTAGCTGTATATCTATCGTATTTTGTATATGCATATATATTTTTTTCACTACAAAATGGTCCTTCATTTGTATCCCCTTTTTTGTTTACTTTTGTCAGAGATGGGTATTCCACTGCCATTCATATATTGTAGGTGCATGAATTCAGCAACATAAGCCAATATAGTCCAGTAGTGCATAATAGTAGTGGGTTATCTGCAGAACTGGCAATGTCAGAAGTTGTTGACTTGAGCCTTTCACATGAAATTCTCTCTCCTAGCTTTGGGAAGCACATAGTGTCTTTGGGCACCCCACTGCGCAACAGAACGTGGGAATTTCTCGCCCTTTCCTGAGGGTAACCCGCAGCCAGCCAGTCGCCAGCTGCTCCTCCCTCTCCCCTCCTGTGCGCCCAAGCGTCTGCTAGCCGCCACCCTGTCCTCTCCTCCGTTGCGTTGCACATGTCAACGAGCTCCGGCAGGACCCATTTTCTGCACCTCACTTATTTCACTCAACATCACGGTCTCCACTGTCATTTGTGTGGCCTTTACCACATTCCATCCTTCTTGCAACTGATCAGATTTTGCTGTGCGCATATGCTACATTTTTGTTATGTTGATGGTGGACTCCCTGGTATTTCCCCTCTTTTTGGCTGTGTGTGTAGTGCTACAATAGTTCCAGAAATGAAGATGTCTAGCATACTGATTTCATTTCCTTTGGATATTTCCGTGGGAGGGAAATCTCTGGATCATACAAAACTTTATTTTCAGTTTTTGAAGAATGTGCACACTTTTCTTAGACGGCTGTACCAGTTTGTATTTCTGACAGCAGAGCACAAATGTTTCATTCTTTCTCCACCCTTATGACTCTACTGTTTGTGATAACAGGTATTCTTACTGGAATGTAGGGCAAGCTCATTCTCATTTTTATCTACAAATCCAGGATAACTAGTGGAGTTAAACACTTTTTTCCAGGTCCTTTAAAAAAATTAGTATATATTTGCAGCACATAATGAGCACACCTTAATTTTTTCTATGTCCCCTCTCTTTTCTCACCATCCCAACCTCTTGGTCCCATTTCCTTTGCCAAAAGATCTGCCTCCATGTTCCCTATGATCTATCTTTAATTTTGTTTCTTTATTTATAATTTGGGTTTTTTATAATAGAAAAACTTACATTCAAGGTGGTGAGATAGCTCAGCAGACTAAAACACTTGCTTAGACAAGCTTAGACAAATGAAGGGACCATGGTTCCATCTCCAGCACCACATGCCACACCAGCCCCACCCCCAAGGTGGACTGAGCTGGCCACTGAGTCTGGGAGCAGTGACACACACCTGTAATCCCAGCTCTGGGGAGGCTGAAAGCAGGAAGATCACTCTGAGTCTGAGATGGACAGTGAGACCCTGTAACAACTAAATATGTTTTTAAAAAAAGAAAAGAAAAAATGAAAACTTAAGTTTGTGTTTCTGTATCTCTTTTTGTTTTTGTTTTTTTTTTTTTCTTTTCAGTATCAAGGATCAAACTCAGGACCTTGTGCTTGCCAGGCAGGCGCTTATGCTGCTGAGCTATCTCCCTGGCCTGTAAGTTTGTGTTTTGGATTTATTTTACTTCACATTGTGGACTCAAGGTACATCCTCTGTGTGTAAATATCTCATGTCTTCATCTGTTCTTCTGTTAAGGAATGTACCAGTCCACCATCCCCCAGATTTAGTTGTTATGAGTTGTGCCATTTTGAACATGAGCGTGCATGGATCCATGCAGTGGGGGACATCTAACTCTTTGAGGAAGATACTAGTACTGGGATGGCTGGATATAGTGGATTGTGTGTGTGTGTGTGTGTGTGTGTGTAATCTTCATACTAGTTTTCATAATGGTTGTACAAGTTTATCATCCTTATAACAATGCAGAAATGTTCTTTACCTCCTAGCCATCTCCTTACCAAATCAAGAAATTTGTTATTACTTTATTTCTGGATGATAGCCACTTTTCCAGAGCAGGAATTTTAATTTGCATTTCTCTAGTGGTCAGTGATATTGAAAGTTTCATGTATTTATTGGCCAATTGTACATGTGCTAAGAAATGTCTATTCATTTCAGTTGTGCATTATATAATGGGGTCTTTTGTTCTGGGATATCTATCTTTTTTGGTCATTTCTTTCTCTCTGTACATAAGCATGTATGTATGTATTCGGTATAGGGTCTCACTACACGGTCCAGACTCCTAGTGATCTGCCTGTCTCAGCCTCCCCAGCTCTAGGAATACAGGCATGCGCCACCAGGTCTGGTCTTTGTAACTAATGAAATTGGAATGTTTTCTTGATTTCTGTTTCAGATAATTCACTGTTGGTGTACAGCAATGTCATTGCCTTTTTATATTGATTTTGTATCATACTACTTTGCTAAATTTACTTATTAGCTTCAGTGTTTTTAGTGGAATATATTATATGTATAAAGAGCAATTCCACTACCAGTAGTAACAATGGCCCTTCTACTTTTCCATTATCTTCTTTAACCATCTGGCTAGAATTTCCAAGAACATATTGAATGAAAGAGACAAAATGATTGAGATTTTATCAAGAGAAATGTTGTATTACATCACATGCCCTTTCTGGGTCATTTAAAATAATTTTTGTGATTGATTTTTTTGTTTGCTAATGTGCTTGTATTTTCATTGCCAAGATTGAATTCAGGCCTCTGAACAACTAAGCCACATCTCTAACTCTCTTTTGTTTTAACATAGCATTTCACTATGTTATCCACACTATCCTGGAACTTGCTATCCTCTTTCAGCCTGGGTAGACTAGGATTAGATTTTGGCACCATGGTCAACCAATTATGTGGTTTTGATCTTTCATACACATAATGTGGTGCTTCATGTTTATTAACTTCTATATAAGGGATGGTGAAAAGATAATTTGTCTGTTTAAACTTTAAAAATTATTATAGCAAAAGATACCTTGAGATTACTCCTCTCCAAACATTCCCTCTTGTGTGAAGCACACATGCCCTATAGTTCATGTAACTGCTTTTGAGACAGGGTCTCACTGGGTAGGTCAGGTTGGGCTTGAAGCCACTGTGCATCTCAGGCTGGCTTCAAACTTGCAATGATGCTTCTGCCTCAGCCCCCGAGTGCTGGGATTTTAGGTGAGTGCCACAGCTTCCCGAACACTCATGGAAGTGCTCTTCCATGTATGTCTTCAGATGTGCTGTCCTGTGGGGAGGACCAGCTGGGTGACTCTATCCAAAAGAAGAACAGTTGTCTCCATTTTGGCTGAGCCTGACCCTATTTCCAGGTACTGAGAGGTACAGAGCTGGCTAGGAATTTTCCTTATCCCTTCAATTGGCTTTAAGCTATGCATACTGGCCTAGCCAAGGAGCTGGTGGTAATCTCTGAAGATGGCGCATGTGTTTCCCTCATAACCCACACCTGCTGCTCTTTACTATGAGGCAGGTCAAGACAGAATAAAGAGCCAGTGCTCCACACTGTTGGCTGGGCTTGAGATAGAGGCTGTGCCTTCCTGGGGCTTGAAAGATTTCACATCAGAGCTGAAGCACCGGACCCCAAAATATTAGATACTATCTCAATATATAATGCAAATCACTTCTTCTGCATGCCCTTCTCTGCATATCGCAGACGTAAATGCAGGCTGCCTCCCTAGCCCGGCTCACAGTCCTCACCTACGTCCTACAGTCCTGTCATTCCTCCTCAAGCCACTCCTCCTTTATGACTGAATAAAGCCTGGGCTGGGCCCTGGGTCAAAGCCTTTGTTCTGGATAGCCATCACCATGGCTGGATTTGGGACCCCTCGGTTCCTCATAACTATAAATATACCTTAGTGTTTTTATTCTCACTGTGAGGTGCACTGGAAGTGGTAGATTGGAATTAACTTGACCGGATTCCAAGAACTCATCCATGGAATTATAAATATAAGCCTCTTGGACCAAGATGAGGACCAGGAGGTGCTTCGGACCATCCTGGGTGCCTTGATGTCCTGAATCCATTCTAAATTTTTCCTTTCATGATCACGTTGACTTTGGGCAGGGCCAATAAGTGCCGGTCCTGGGGAACAGGTGGACGCAAAGCCATGTCTTTCTAAGCCCGCTGTTCCATTGGATGGCACTACACGGCAGTATTCACTGGGATTTTCATCATACCTTGTAAAGACACTCAGGAAACGGCCGGATACGTTCACACATATACATTTTGGGTAAGGAAATAAACAGGCTATGAGACTGAGAGCTCTAAAGGGTGCTAGCTTAATAGCTTATCAGTGCTGACAAATTACTGAACTGTATGTAATCTGCTGAAAACCTACGAATATTGGCCAAGTTTCAGGTTAATAAGTCTTCACCTAGACACGTATATCACTCACCTTACGCAGTAGATTTCGGGATGCAAACGTTTTCACATCACGGTCGGCACCATCCGAGCGCTTTGCTCCTGTCCTTTCCACCCCCTTTTAGTGCTTTCCTGCTCCCCTACCCCATAAATGTCTCCTTGGAGACTCAGTAAATGAAGGAATTGTGCTTACAAACAAAAAGCTTTACCAACTCTACATCATTTTGCCCTCTAACAAACCCAGAATCATAAAATTTGCTCTGGATTACAGTTACAATTAAGCCACCAATAGAAATAGACTAACTTGAGCTTTGAAGGCTTACCAAGGACACTTAATGTGTAACTGAAATAGCAGGCACTAGTTGAAAATCCAAATAACCATGTTACATTTTTATTGCTCTAATTCTTTCTTAAGGCTGTCTTTTCAGGAACATATGACCTTAACATTTGCAAAATTATACACCTTCCAAAAGCTACCATAGCTCACTAATGTCTGTATTGTAAGAAAACTTATGCCATGGGTTTTTACCTACAAAATTCTTTTACATTTCAAAAATGAGATCAATATAAATCTCTGTGGAATAAATCTTCATAATTTACATTTTTGATCATTTTAAGCAAGCAAATTCTGCCCTAGGCTGACAGTGATAAATTTCCTAGTCCCAGAGAATATCGGTGGCTTGAGGTCCTCCCACTCTGAAGTTCTTCACCGATTTTGATTTAACTTTAGGACCCAACTCAAAATGAAATCTTTGGAGGTTGTAACAGAGATATGGTGTAGTGATGTGAGGCAGGAGCCTCCTGTCCCGAGGGAGCAAGGAACAAAGAGCAGAGCCTAAGGAAACTGGCCCCTTGTAATTCTGCATGCTGGAGACAGGTGACAGACTCCTGGAGGCGACACCCTGTCTGTTCTTTGTCCCTTTACCTGGGAAGTTTCCAGCTAGTGACCTGTAAACTCACAGTTTGGTGAATGCCAGGGGATGTTGATAACAGCTTGCTTACCCAAAATCAGCTATGCACATTCCTTAGCCTGTTTGTAGCCCGAAATAAAGGTTAGAAGTATCCCTGGCTCGGGGCTCACTTAGAGACTCACCTCAGAGAGATCTCTAAGGCTGAATTAATCCAGCCTTCCTGTCATTTCTTTCGGCTCCAACTTATAATATGCAACATTGCGCAAAGAATAAAGGAGTGGGGGAGTCTCAATAGCACTCACACAAATGCAATTTCATTTTCTATTGGGTCACTTTCTCCTTAATTCTCTTTTCTAGACTTCCCCTTGTTTTAGGCAAGAATGGAATCCCAGGAGATACTGTAGGTATTACACAGATATTAGAAATAACGTAAAGGTATCATCCTGCCCCTCACAATCAACCTGATTTGTCTGGGCCTCAGAAAAGCTGAAGTGGGTGAGTCTAGGAATGCTGTGTGTTAGGATAGCTCCAGGATGACTTAACTCCAAGCAAGGAAAGTCTCCGTTAACCCTCTTCATATCACAATGTATTCTTCGCGTTTGGGCTGACATTCTTGCCCAGGACTTCTTGCGCTCCGATACAGGGAGACCTTTTCTTGCCGCTTTGCTCCACAGCATCCTGTATCATTGCAATGGTGTACAATTAAACTGGCGTACCCTCATGCTTGGAGGATTCCAAACTGCACCTTACCGCTGCGTGCTCCTACCAAGCACTCCTGCTCTGCCAAGGACAGGTCACCCTTGGTGCTGCTTTTCTAGACTGCGGCTCTGCCGTCCTCCTGCTGGCCCTCACTGTGCTGACCAGCGCAGGGAAGCGGTGCCGCCCTCCTCCACAGAGCATGCAGGATTAATCGCACTCCTGTGCCTGCCCACGAGCGCTAGCAGTACTCATTTCCTTTGGCTGCCTCCGAGGTCTCCCTTCATCTATCACGGCTCACCGTTGTTTAGGGACAATTTTAAACATCAATGATTCCTGCCTTCGTGCTTCAGCAAAGTGATTGATTTTTTTCTAACAAGAGCCTGCGGCGTTTCCAGCTTTGCATCTCCTCGCTCTTGCTGATTCCTGCCAGGGCAAGACGATGCATCTAGATTCAAGCCCACACCTTCGCGGCCGCCTCCGCAGGCCTCTCGCTGCCTGGCCGCGGTCTTTCCCTCGGCTCTTCACTCTTCCTGCCAGCGTCCGACTCTGCCTAGTGCACTCCTTTCAAGCATGACCACAAACTAGTTCAAGAGACTAACCTCATGGAAGCATATAGGAACAGCAGCTTTTTCTTCTCCTCCAAAGCAAGCCTTCCTCGCACTGTCTCGTTCCTCATAGTTGCGCTGTGAAGTCTAACGTCCGAACACGCAGACCCACTTGGAGACGGCGCTCCTTTCTCTCGTTATCCACTGAGATGCTTTACGTAGTTATCTTCTTCCTTCCTTCAAAGTTTTCTTGTGTTGCTTCTGCTCTGTTGTAATAGGTTTAAGAGACTGGCCCAAAAGCATCTTAACTTTATCTCAAAGTGTCATTCATTTAATAGTTTAAGAAATACTGCTTAAATTTTATTTTAAAGAGAAAAGAAGAAAAAGCAACAATAAAAAAAATTCAAAAGATGATCATAGGAAATTAACAATGGTTAATATATTGCATCATATTGTCTTCAAAATATTTGCTCAGATTACAAAATAGAAGGATGTGTGATTGATCAAACAATATAAGCGCAAACTATTTTTCTCAATGAACTAATAGAAATCAGTAGTAAAACTGTCCTATCTCTCTTTTTTTTTGTGTGTGTGTATATATACACTTTTTTTCTTTTCCCTTTCTTTTTTTCTTCTTTTGGTGGAACAGGGCTTGAACTCAGGCCCTTGCGCTTGCCAGGCAAGCACTCACTCTACTGAGCCATCTCCCTGGTCCCTTCCCTTTATTTTCTTCACCTTTCACCCATCCCAGTTTTCCTTTCTTTTTGAGCAGTTTCTTTCTCTTTCACAATATGTATTGTTTATTTTGGGTCTTATTTGTCTTTCTAATTTCTTACACTAGGGAGACAATATGATGTCTACACATGCAAGTTCATTTCAATTTGGAGGATGGTCTCTAGCTGCCTCCATTTACCTATAAAGGCCTCAAGTTTGTCCTTTATACTTGAGTAATACCCCATTATATAAATGTGCCACGCCTTCTTTATCCACTCCTTAGTTCATGGACATTTGGGCTGTTTCCAAGATTTAGGTATGACAAATATTTTTTACTTCAGTGCAGTATGTATAATCAAAAAAATTCTTGCTCAACAACTTCTGATATGGCCAGTCTTATAGAAAACCCACTAATATTATGGACTACTGGACTATGTCAGAATATTTTGCTGAATTCACCCACCTATAACATTTAAAGGACAATGAAATACCCTTCTCTGACAAAGCTAAACAAAAAAGGGGGATACAAATGAACAACCAT
>NDGN011478377.1:0-12215 GCA_002564285.1 Tympanoctomys barrerae
GGCGGGGGCCGAGGTCCGGGTCCGCCAGGCGGCGGCCGGCGCAGCGCGGCAGGCGCTCCCGGGCCGGGAGGGAGCTGCGCGGGCGCGTCTTACCTGTTGAGCCTGAGCGCGAACGCGCGGCGCTCCGCGCTGGGCAGCGTGGCCATGCCGGGTGGGCGCCGCGGGGGGCGCTCGGAGCGCGGCGGGGACGGGGCGCGGGGGCTCGGGGTGCGGGGGCTCGGGGCGCCGCAGAACCGCTGCCGGGCATGCAGAGCCGGCGAGCCTCATCTGTCAGTCGGGGCGGGAAACTTCCGCATTTCCACCTTGGGCGCTGAACTCACCCGGGGGAGGGCCCAGCCGCCCGCCGCGGCCGCCCGGCCAGCGCCACCCCTGCGCGCGGCGGGCGGGCGGCAGTCCCGGGATCCGCGACCGACCTGAGCTCCGGCGGAACGCAGCGCGGACGCGGGCGGAAACCCCATCTGGCCCGGCCGGAGGCTGCAGGGAATGTGGGCAGGCGGGGCTGCGCTTCCGAGCGTGCCGCACTGAGGTGCCGAGGTCGGGAAGCCGGCCCTGCAGCTCCTCGGCACAGACAGGCCCTGGTAAGGGTGACACCGTTCCGGGAGGAGGCAGGTTCAGGGACGAGCTGGGGATCGCCTGGGATACTGATCGAGTTCTGCACGGCGCATACTCACCATGCATTCTGCAGTCCTTTAAATGATATAATGGATCTACTCAAGGAATAAGTGGAAGTTTTATTTCTCATTTTTAATAACCTGAAATAAATACTTTTTTCCAGGGAAACGCTCCATAGAACATTCTTGTGATTTAAGAATACGCTGCATCCCAGTTTATTTCAGTTTCACGATGAGTTATTTTCTAAGAAGCCCAGCTCCAGACTCAAAGGGGAAAATATCAGAAAAGCCCCAGCACTGTCTGGAGTGGAAAAACCCGTGTTCAAGTTTTCTGGCACGCTCCAAACTGTACTCTATTAGTATCCTCCCTATATAAGTCTCTGTTAACATCCCCTTGAAGAAACACTAAACCAAAGTATTTTGGGTTCAAAGCTGCACTGTCCAGATATGGTAAGCCGCAAGCCACGTGCAGCCGTTGACCACTTCAAATTATGGTTAGTATGAATTGAGGACTGTAAAATGCTCACTGAATATAAAAAAAATATAGCCTGGAAATAGCCTGGAAAAAAATAATGCAAAGTAGCAGTATAAGTGACGATTTGTCTTGATTGCACGTTTAGAAAGGTATTTGGGCTCTAATATATTAACTAAATAAAATATGGAAATTAATTTTACCTGTTTATTCCCCTGTGTAAAATATGGATTTCATTAAAGAAATTTAAAATTACAGATGTGGCTCACAAGTGTGTGCCACCTGACATTCCTATAGATACTGCTGGCCCCCTAGCTGATGCTGCTAGGCTCCTGGGCTGAGTGCTTTCTCTTCCCCTTCCCCTTCTAGTTTTGGCTATATCAAGTAGCTCAGTAAATCTCCAGAGCTGGTCTAGTAACTTTCTCTTTCCCAATGCCTTTAAACATGTGAGACAAAGCTCACGAATATAGCATTACATAGATTGAAAAAAACAATCAAAAGAAAAAGACTGTTTGAAGAAGGAAACTTGTTGCTGTTGACTTTCTCCTAAGTACTACAGTGAAATTTATGAAAAAAAAAATGGATAGAAAAATGCTACAAGGATAACTCTCTACATTCTTCCTTCAGGCTGGGAACACATGACTAGTTCATTGACAACATTTTCCCCCAGGGGTTTTGTAGACAAATATGTCCTAGGTCAGCCTTTCAGATGGGCTTCCCTGAGTTTTACATATTTGAGGGGAGAGTACTGAGGGTTGAATCCAGGGCATTCCCACTGAGCTACATCACCAGCTCTTTCTAAAAGTTTTGAGACAGGGTCTCGCTGAGTGACTCGATTGCCCAGGTCTGGCTTGAATTTGTAATTCTCCTGCCTCCACCTCCCACAATGCTCAGATTATAGGCATGGGAAACCATGTTCAGGTGAAGGTCATCATCGCTTCTCGGCCTTTTGACTAAGATCAAGTGCAGGTGAAGTTCATTTTCATATACAGGAAAAAATATACTGGCTCCCACACGAAAATTGATTTTAAAAATCCCAAGTTTCCAGAATTTGCAATTAAGGAGAACTTGCTTTGGTTGGGAAAAAAGAACCATAAGTTCTTCCATCTCATTGCATGTTATGCTACATTCAATAGTATTTGGTACCTCACTACAGATGTTAGGGAAGTGTTCCGCCTACCACCACATTCATATGGAGGACGCTCTATGCTGTCAGTTCCTTGAAGCTTAGAAATGTCCCCAAATTTCCTTAACAGTTGTTTAACAAATTATCATGAATAAGTTTCACATTTGTTCAGTCAAATGCCTGTCCTGAAGCTTCAGTTGCTCTTAGACTCACTCACAGATTGTTTGCAAACTTGAAAATGAGCCACCCAGGTTCCCCCTGTCCTCTTTACTGCTGCTTGTGTAGTTCCCTGGAGTCAAGCCTTCTCCTCACATCCCAGGGCCAGAGAGGACTCTGAGAGGCCTCCTTTTAGCTAGCTAATTCATGAAGAGCCACTAAATAATACTATCCCCACTTTGCCACTGGGGGAACTGAGGCTCAGGGTGAGGACTTGTCCACATCACAAAGCAGTGAGAACAGGGCCACGAACGCAAAGCTAAGACTTTCCATCTCCCCTGCCTACCCAGAGGAGTGGGTGACACCACTGTCCTGTTTTCCAGGTTTAGAGCACTGTAGCCTTCAAGGGAAGGAAGCAAGTCTGGGCTTCTGGGCTGTGGCTTCAGCTTTTGACTCACCGTGATGCCCAATGAGTCAGACCGTTTTTTAAAAGGTCACAAAATCCTCCGTCTTGGAATGACACCATCTGCTTGCCCTTCTCTGGCCTTATGGGTGTGTCACTCTTCTTTCTGGCCTTTACCTTTCAGATCTAATCAACTTCCAATGCCTGTCATTTTTTCATGCTAAATGTCCTCCTTCTTATAAATATCAGCATTCTTACTGACCCATTTTAGTCCATCAGTGAATGTCTAGATGCCAACAACAACAAAAATTTTGGACCACTCTCCTTCAGGCGGCCTCGTCTTACTCTCATCTCATCTTAAGCACTGGATTAAGGTCACTAAAATACCTGTTTCATCATGTTTCCCCTGTTCAGTTAGCTTCAGTGGCTCCCTTAGTCTCTCCATTGCTGCCCGTGCTACTCCTTCCTGGCCATCAGGGCAGGCAGATTTCTCCAGCTTTTGTCTCAAGAGAAGGCAATGCTCCCTCCTCTCTGCCATGGCCTCCCTGCTATTGCTCTTCCTGCCGTCCTCACCCTGTGCATTGCCTCCAGACTTTCTCTGTTCTTCAAAGTCTCAATCAATAGGCATGTTCCGCCTCCACAAAAGACATATTTCCAGTTTGACAGCACCCTTTAACTAGTTAAGAAGTGACGCCTGTCACCAGTAAGTGGCCCAGTGGAATACAAGATCCATGCGGACCTGACTGTAAAGTGTGGCCACCGGCACACCTCTTCCATGCTTCAATGGCTGCTCAAGATTTTGTCCCAGTGCTGCCTTCCATGACCAGGCAGTGCCTTCTTCCCTTTCCCTGACACTTACTAATGCCTTTTCCAGTTTTGTTGTGCTCTACATTTGCCTGTATTATGACTTGACATACTGAATAGTTTATTCAATTTGCTTACTTGTTGTTTTACATGCTTCTAGCACGTGGGTTCTACAAAGTTGATTCGCTGCTCACCACTAGCACCTACAAAAAAGCCTGGCACATCACAGGTGCACAATGTTTATTGAATAAATGAACAACCGGTTCAGTCCTGAACACAGACGTTCAAGAAGTACTTGTTAAAATGAACTTGAACTTCATTTGTCTTTCAGAAGAAGGTAAGATTGTTACATTTTATTGCCTTCAACATATTTGTTGTCCTGTTCTATGAATAATATCCAGCTCTATTTTGCATTTATCTCTTGGATTTTGAAATCAAGTCATACATTGTTTCTGTTGTTGGGGTTTTCTTTTTATGTATTTAGTACAGGGTCTACAGGGTCTCACTAAGCAGGTCGGACTCATAGTGATCCTCCTGTTGACAGCCTCCCAAGCACTGGGATTACATGCACCATCACACCCAGTCTCATTCGCTGTCTCAGTGTGCCCGAGAGGCGGGACTAGCATGACACTCCAGGGACCGAACCCTGGCCACTGCCTAAGCAGGCTTTTTAGCCCCCTGAGCTATCTGGCTGGCAAGCCATACATTATTGATAACAGGTACATACATTTATTATTGTTTTCTAAATAGGAATAGAAGGGAACAGAGATGAAAATAAGGTGATATACACATACCAACTCCTCATGATGAATATAATCATTTTGTACTACAAACCTGCACTAATGAAAGATTAAAGTAAGACATTCAAAAAGCCTATATAGAATTGGAACACAAAACAGACTCCTGAAAAATCTCTAGAAATGAGTTAAATGGTGAAAGATATTTTGCATTTATTTTAATGGAGACTTTATTATTAAATCAGGAAGGGGTCTGTAAAAATGTCCAGATCAACTTTTCAATTGTAATGAAATAATGCAACAAAAAATAGCAGCAGATACAAAAAGATTTGTGTTCCGCTATTTAAATCCAAAGGTAATTTAGATATTAGAATTTGGAGTTCGTAATTTTCTCCACTTCATTCTTTCACTATATATTAGTATTTTAAATATAAGATTTAAATACACAGTTATTTCCTGTTCTACAAGAATATGCATACCATAACATTCTATAACTGAAAGGATTTAGACTTGGCTCATCAATGAATGAGTTCATTCATCATTCATGTGAGCTCTGTTCAGATCCTACACATTCACTGAGTGGTTTACCTTATGTCAGGTACTATCCTAGGTGCAAAACAATACTTGTTCCTTGACTTCCCAGAACTTGTGGTCTGGAAAAAGGATATGTAAGGAAGGAAAGCAAAGGCTCAGGCTCCATGTGGAGACATAGGAACTTTTGCTATACAAAACTCGCAGAGTGAGGAAGTCAGAGAGGAAATGACTTATTCTGGTGGAGAGAAGTTGACACTGAGCAACAATGACTTGGCTGGTGCAGTGACATTGGAACGAGGTCTTAAAGAGCAAGTTCACCATGTGAAGCAGAGTGTGTTCACTAGATCCTAGGTTAAAGGAGCATTAGATGCAAAGGCAGAGAGACAGGAAACACCAAAGCCCATCCAGAAATTGGAAGTGAAGTGGTACCAAATGAAGTTGTAGAGGGGGACAGGGCCTGAGTGTGAGAATCCCATCAGTGAGCTTGGACTCCTTCCAACCCCACATGGTGATAGCTTTTTCCGTATCGAGGTCACGATCTCCTGGGACAGATGGCTCACCACCTGGCAGTCCACAGTGAGGATGCCCAGGATAGTACAGGGCAAAGGGTGGTACTTCTATTCCCAACTTTCTTAACCTGCACACACAGACTGGATACCAAGGAAGAAATAAATAGTTCTTTGCAGAACAATTTAGACAGTGATTCCAAAGTCATGTTCCATAGAGACAGAAGGACCTTGTGGGGCAGATGATATAAGCCCTCTAGTAAATTATGTCTACCCTCAGCTGGCATGCCCAAAAGCCAAGGACGCTGCTTGCTTTGGACTCCCCGCTTCTCCCTGTAACTCCTTCATGAGTAGATACCCACTGCACCATCAGTCTATTTTCTTCTCCCCAAGGAAAGAATCAATTACTCATCCTTTGGAAGGTTTTGATGTCTAATTTTCCAGACACCCAGTAAGTGACCCCCACCACCAGTCCCTTACAAAGAGAAAAGTTGGGCTCCAACCCATGTTTGGGTGGACTGAGTGGTAGACAGGTTTACATTCCACTCTCCTAAGGGGGGAAAAAATGTTTGCCCCAAAGAACCCCAGTAAGGGTATGTGAGGAAATCATATTTTCCCATTTTTTCTCACTTTATGTATTTGGTACTGGATCTCACTATGCAGCTCGGACTTGCAGTGATCCTCCTGTTTTCAGCCTCCCCAGGGCTGGGATTACAGGGGTGCACCACCACACCTGGACTCATTCACCAGCTCTGCATGCCCCTGGGCGGGGCCAGCTCAGCATGCAGCACCAGGGATCAAACTTTGGCCCCTGTGCTTGCCAAAGCAGGTGCTTAGTTTGCTGAGCTATCTCACTGTCCCTATTTTCTCATTTTTTATCTTGGCCTTCTTGTAAGTTAGAGATATTGGTCCACTTACTTCCTCCTGCAGGCACATGCAAAAGAGTAAGCACGCTGGAATATTTTCTGTCAATCTTTGTTTCATATGTATAGCAAATGTTTTTATCTTTTTTTTTTCTATAGTCCCATTGCTATAAAGTTTGCATTCCACAGTGTTCATTACTTAAACATTAATTTTTCTGTGTTAATCTTATATCTATATTTATTATTTTAATATATTTATCCTTATGTTAATACATTTAAATATTTATTATGTTCTTTTTATTGTTTGTTTTTACATATCACAACTACCACTGAGGAGTAAGGTAGGTATAGCACAGAAATATGGCTATATTGATCCAGAATCCACTTCCCCTCATTTCTGCATATTCCATGGGAAAATATATTTCTCCATTTTCATGCCATGGTTCCAGTGGAGCAGCTTCCACTGCAAGCACCAAAGATAAAGTCCAAGTCAAGTCCTTGCACTCTTACCTTGGTCAGATGATCCATAGGAGTCAGGAAGCTGAAACCTAGAATTCTGGTTGGAAAAAAAAATAATTAAAAAAAAAGGATTCTGGTTGGAGCCATGCAAGACAGAACCCTTCGCATTCCACTCGAGTGACGTAGGAACAGATGGAGGCCTGGGGAGGGAGTGAGCACAACTGCTCAGAATTCCTTTGACTAGGTCTCTTGGGCTGCCGGGACAAGGGGCCAAAGTGCAGGACAGTTGCGCAGGCAGAGAACAGAGGCTCCCGTATGCATGTCACCGAGATTAAATGAGATAGTGTACATTGAACACACAGCATACTGCTGGACATGGAGTACTTTCTTCAAATACATTAAATATGAGTTATTACTTGATATTTGATTTCTTTAAAGCCATATAATTGGTTTTTACATGGTTTATGATTATTTCCTCATAACAGATTCCCAGAAGTAGGGCAAAATTTATAAACTTCTGCCAAAAGTACCGTAATTTAATCACAGACTTCAGTTTGAGGGACATTCTACTCAACAAATGTTTATTCTTTAATGAGAGCAACAAAAGGNTAAGGAACTGGTAAAGATTAAGGAAGGCTCAAGATAGCCAGGGATCCTGAAAGGAATCCTAGGTCATGAAAAACTACCAACTAAACCATTATTGGAACAAGTAAAATCTGTAGATCAACAATCAAATCTAGGTATTCGATAACTGCATCATATCAAATTGCTATTTCCTGAAAGTGACACTATACCATCGTTACATAAAAGACTATTCTTATTCTTAGGGTACACACAGAATTATTTAGAGCAAAAGGGGCAACACTGTATGACTTCTACCAATGACTCTTAGATGGTCATCAGGGATGAGGGTGAAAATAATATTAATATTAATAACACTAAAATAATAATATAAACAACATTAAGTAATTCATATAGATAAAAGAAGTTCATGTTTTTGAGGTTTTAAAATAAAAATTTAAGATAAAATGTTGTATAGTTTGTTTTTGGTGGCTTATGCCAATTACAAACAATGTTTTCAGAGATTTTATTTTGCAGCACCTTCACTAATGCTGAGTGTTGTTCTTTTTTATTTTTGCAATTTAAAAGGCTCAAAATACTTTAAGAGGGTAAAATACACTTTATATGGTTATTAGGTGAATAGAATTGGGTTTTTTTTTAACATCAATACACTACAGAGTTGTATTTTTATTACATCTATTTGTATCACTTCCCAAATGTCTATTAGGGCCTGTTTGGGGTTTTTTGGTATTGATTTATGTTAACATTTTAGTAATATGTTACTAGTGTGGGACATCTGTGATCTCCCGAAATACCTTGAGCCAACTGAAGGACAGAAATGAGATAAGGCGATAGAAATTTTATTGACCCCCTAATGTATTAATCTAAAGCTTATATGAATTTTTGAAATACTTTTTGCCCATTTTCTTATTACCTAATATTTTTCCAGTCTACTACACCCCAACTTTGGCCCCTACATATCACCGTGACATATTTAGGTCTGCTGATAACTATCAGGATTTTTTAGGAGCAGCAGAAGCAAGCCATGTGACGTTGTAGCCAGATCTGCCTGGCTCAGGCCTTCCAGGCCTTGCACACGATGCCTGTGCTGGCCCACCGTCATCACATCGAGGACAATCCAGCTGTGTGGTCCCTGTGACTCATAAAAAATATGGTGATTCTGGTATAGAGTAAGAGGTGGAATTTGGTTGTTAGGTCCAGGAAACATGAGTGTCACATCCCCAAGCCCATCCCCTACTCTTTGGCAATTTTAAGACCAAAGTTCTCAAACTGTGACAGTCTCAGAATTACCTGGAAAATTACTTTTTAAAAATCTACTTGTTTGTTTTTTTATTTATTTATTTGGTACAGGGTCTCATTACAGAGCTCAGACTTTGTAGTGAACTTCCTGTCTCAGCCTCCCCACTGCTGGGATCACAGGCATGTACCATCACATCTGGTTTTGACGGCCAACATGGCATGCAGCTCCGGGGGTCAAACTCAGGCTCTTGTGCTTGCCAGGCAGGCGCTTAGATGGCCGAGCTATCTCCCCAGCCCCTACCTGGAAAATTAATAGCAAGCACAGAAGTTCAGATTTCTTTTTTTCAGATTTATTGAAGTAGAACCAGGAGGTTCTCTCTCTAAGACTTCAGCATTTTTTAAACAATAAACTTGTAAAAACCTGAACATGCTAATGTAAATGCCCACATAAGCTCGACAGTGAATGTATGACTGGTAATGTAAACTAAACTATACCTTCATTGTCTTTCCCACTGTCTGGTCAAAGCATACTCCACGGGAGTCATCCTTGTCCTTCCCATAAGGAAAGGTGGGCAGATCCCATGACTTCTCTCTTACTGTTAGGTGCAGCTTTTAACTCCAAACATGGTCTTGTGTCTGAGACCAGAAAGCCAGTTAGGATATTAGTCAGAGCTCTACTTTATCTTGACTGGTCCATCCTCTCCACCCCCTAGACTTGGGTAGTCAGTGTTCCAGGCTGTCTGTCAGCAGCAGGAAACAGGAAGAATGAATATTTGACTTCTCCGCTCTTAGTACCATTTCTCTTCTCTTGTCCTGCACCAGCTGGCCAATTTCTAATGCTTTCAGGTTGGGGGAAGGATAATGAATAAGAAAGATCCTACTGCCACCACTGTAAGCTTGCTTACATTTTCTGTGCCTGAGGGTTATTCAAGTCTGACTTTCCTTGGGACTTTTTGTGTTCTTTGGAAAATTCTTTTCTTCAAGAAGTCTGTCATGTATCTCGTTTTACCTGGTTCATAAATTTCTATTCCTAGTATCTACCAGCAGNTTATTTGAAGCCTCCCTTCAGTTTCCAGGGCACAGGGTTCTCCCCTATCCCAGCAGCCCTCCTAGGCAGGACTTCCTCATGACCCCCGGGTAGATCCCTTCCATTCGACCTGCATCTGGTATATGGAAAATACTCATAAATTCCTCAGCCTGTTGATTCTGGCTGGTGTCAATGAGGCATTACTCTGTTGCCCTGAGATGTACTGACCTGGTTTTCTGGAGCCAAAATAGCATCTTTGGGTCTCCCAGAAGCAGAAGAATGGTCATTTCTAGCTCTCTGAAAACTGTCTTGGAAACCTTGAAGGAGGCGGTGGCCCTCCCTCATTTGCCCCCTCATAGATAGAACTTGGAACTCTTCTTGGTAAAAACTTCAAAATGCCTAGAGTTATACAAATACTTCTCAGAATTTCCTTAGAAAAAAAATCTGCATATGGTATTGTGATTTTTGTATGTTGTATTACAATTCATCATCCCAATGAAACTTACATTGTACTCTCTTCCCTCTATAGTTTTAGAAATTAAGGGCAGGGCAGATAGCTCAGTAAAATAAGCACTTGCCTGGAAAGTGCAAGGTCCTGAGTTCAATCCCTGGTACCACAAAAACAAACAAACAAAAAAAAAAAACTATACTACCAAACCACATTTAGAGAGGTCATATTTGGGGCATTCTGTTCCCTAGATGAAAACCTTTTGGTAAAAGAAGTAAATTAAAAAAAAAAAAATAGATAGCTCATGCTATATGTTGTTTTATTTTTTTGTAGTTTTCCCTGTATAACATACTTAGCGGCAACTACACAGTGAAAAACATAGAGCTCAATGAAATTAACAAAGTAAACATGTATACAACAAGGAGCTAGATCAAGACAGAGAATGTTACTAGCTGCCAGATGCCCCACAGTAGGCCTTCTTAATTGAGTTCTTCCAAAGGTAATGCATGACCTATTAGCACCACAGACTAGTTTGTCTTCTTTATAGTTTGTGTACATATGTTCTGTCTGTTATGTTTGTGAAGCTCATCAACATTGTTGCCTTTACTTGAGGACTCTTTGTTCTTATTATTGGGTGGCCACAGGAGGCAAATACCTGAATAGTTAATACTCAATAGTTAATACTTTTCTGTCAAAGGTAGGCAAGGCTTCTGCCGCCTGCCTGCACTGCCCTAATTCCAGCTGGCTTTCTCAGGGGGACTCTGAAGGCCCTTTAAGAACTTGCCTAGGTGTCGGGACAAAACAGCTGAACTCCACCATTTTTTTTTTTTTTAACTAGATAGAGTTAGAGTCTTTCAGTGAAAAGTTCGTATCTCCTCACTCTTGACATTTCATCTCTTCATTTTGTTCTTTAATTTGGCTGACTTAGAATTATAATGTTTGGGTTGCAGAAAACCGCATGTCCTGAGAAAGACTCTGCATCCATTCTGATAATAGGTGTGTGAATTTTTATCTCCTTTAGAATTTTGGTAAAAAGTTTTTTCATACACATCCCCCCCCAAAAAAATAGCAGATTTATTTAAAAGAACAATTGGAGATCCAAAATATTTATCTAAATATTTCTTGCCTTGTACAACTATGTAGTGATGTTTTTAATTAAAATGAAAGATTTCAAAGCATAGTAGTTTCCATGAAGGAATAAGACAACTTTTAATTTTATATTTAAGTAAAAATTCACATTTTAAAGTTACACAGTGAAGTGTCATGGGAAAATGGCTCAGTAGAATAAGTGCTTCCCTGGCAAAGGACTGAATTCGATCCCCGGTTCCGAAAAAGAAAAAAAAAAAAGTTACACAGTGAGAATCAATATTTTGAAGATTTGTCAGCATTTATTTCATGAATTAATATCCATACTACTATTTAAAATTTGGACATTAGGATAGTATTAATCTCTGATTAATAAATTTGGGGCCAGGGAGATGGCTCAGTAGAGTAAGTGCTTCCCTGGCAAGCACAAGGATCTGAGTTTAATCCCTGGTTCTGAAAAAATAAGGAAAGCGCTGAAGATTTTTCTTCTATGAAATCTTATTTAATGAATGTCTCAAATCATAACATCATTTTCAACAAGAAAATACTTTAACCCAGACAGAAATATATGTGTACCTCCATTGATTTGACAAAATATTTAAGTGTCAGGCATTGTACTAAGCAACAGACATATCACATGAATAAGATGAATATTGTCATAGCTTTACAAATCTATAGTCCAGTATAATTAAGGGATAGATGAGCCAACAGATAATCTCTCTGTGGAAGAATGACCATTTTGATAAGGCAGAGAGGAGTTTTATATGCTACAGCACATATTGTAGTGCATGGAAGACACTAAAATCATCCTTGGAGGTCATGAACTCTTTCCCCCAAAGTGATGTCTTCTTGTGGGTAAGAACGTGGGCGGGTTCAGGTTAGAAGGAAAAATGGTTCAGGCATTTGCAAAGGCTGAAGCAACCTGATGCCACTCACGGATGGGGAGCATGGGGAATGGGGGCTGTATTGAAAGGGAGAAAGGCATAGAATTAAATGAGCTGGGGACTTGAAAATGTACACCCCAAAGACTTTGGGGAAAAGTCATCATTAAGATGGCACAGTGTGGGCCGGCCAGATAGCTCAGCGGATTAAAGCGTCTGCTTAGGCAGATGCAGAAACCAAGGTTTGATCCCTGGTATGCTGTGTGGGCCCCGCCCCCAGG
>NDGN011478383.1:0-24025 GCA_002564285.1 Tympanoctomys barrerae
GGCCAAACTCACAACATTTTAAATCATCCTGCTGGGCTTTTTGCTCTTGATTCTCAACATAAATCTGGCTAAATGCCCCCAACAATAGCCCTGCTACTGCCTCAATATTTAGCTGCTTTGAAATATCTTTTGAAAGATTAACCAGATCGCCATGCTTAATCTTAGTCTCAGGAAAGGTCTCTGGACACAAGCAAAATGCAGACAAACTTTCTGCCATGCTGTAACACAAATCATCTTGAGTCCAACAACCAATGCAGTCCTTCTTCTCAGGAGAAACCTCCTCAGCCTGGTCTTTACAGGCATCATCAATATTTTTATATCTCATAAAAAAGGGGGAAAAAAACGATAGTAGCTGTTTGCTTTTGTTTTCCATCTAAACTCACTATAACTAAAACCATGTGCTTCTGCTAAGAGTAAAATGTTACTTTTTTGCTAAGTAGCTGTGCCCTCAAATACCAAAATAAACCCTACAAAACAGTCTGAAAATGTGTTCTTAGTATTTAGTGGTGTTACCCTAGGGTATGTAAACCACCCTTCCTACCTTCTATGGTCCATCTTTGTTTCTCCACTAATGTGTGTGTGCGTGTGTGTGTGTTTTTTTTAATCTGTTGCTTGTCCTATTATATTCTATTTAATTTTTTTAACCTTTATTTTTTAAAGAGAATACAAATAGCAGCACTGGGGAGATAGCTTGGCAAGCTAAGTACCTGCCTGGAAAGCAAAAGACCTGCGTTCGATCCCCAGTACAGTATGCCATGCCAGCATCAGAACCTGGCGCTCGCCATGCTGGTGTGTCAGTCACCAAAACCATGCATGGCAGCGTATGCAGCTTGAGGCAATAGACCGAATGTACCATAAGAGACAGACAGACTTGCTCTCTGTTGTACTGCTGCCGCTACTCCTCTCTTTTGCTCTTTCTCCTCTTTGCCCATGCCATGGAAGGCTACTGTCTGCCCTGTGCCACCCTGCCTTGGAGCCTCCTGACTATGGACTGAACCCTCCAGTAACTATGAGTTAAAAAAACCTTTCCTTCCTTCATTCTGAGTGTGGGTATTTATCCCAGCAATGAGAGAAGGGTAACAGAGACTGCCAAATAAATAAAAGATTTTTTTAAATAGTAATAATAAAAAATTAGAAATTATACAGAATTTCACTAAATAAAATAATATGAATTTGACAGTATTTATTGTACTGCACAATGTTGTCTTCAACTTAGTTGTTTAGATTACCAGGTATACATGTTTTAAAAATTGGAAAAAGAAGAGAAATAAGCTATAAAAATTTGAGAAAGAAAAGAAAAAAGCATCAACCAACTCCTTTCAATAAACCAGCAGAAATCCACAGCAGAACTATCCAAGCCATTCTGCACACACACATAACTCTATCTCCCCCTCTTCCCATCCTATTCATCTCAGTAGTTCCTTTTGAACCAATTCCCTCCCTTTTCACAGTATCTATGTGTATCCTTCAGATTTTATTTATTTTTTCAAGTTCTTATACTAGTAAGACAACAGCCTGTTTGCACAAATGGGTCTGCTTTATTTTACGTAAGACTATGGTCTCTAATTGTATCCATTTACTGATAAAAGCCTCACATTTATCTACATTCTCCTATAGTATGCCACTCCCTTACCTTCTGTAGTGCATTTCTAATGAGCGGTCACCTTGTTACACCCAGCTGAACTGAACTAGTGTTGCACTGAGTGTGGGAGGCCCACCTGAGGATTGCTGCCAGCAGCAGGAGGGGCAGAACTGAGAAGCTGTGGGAGCTGTTGGAAACTACTAATTCTCTTGGGCTGCTCTGCTACAGGACCTTGTCCTGCTGGCTTTCCTACAGTACTCTGGCTGTCCCTGTTGCTGGAAGAGCTCTGCATCTTCGCTGTCACTGAGCATGGCTGTGGTTCATTTGGGGGCACTCTGGTCCTCGTCTTGAGCACCACTTCCTGACTCTGGAGGACAAGATGCTACACTGCTCAGCCTCATGGAGAAACTTACCACATTGCCCTTCCTGATGGGAACTCAGCTTTTCTCATTGCCTGAGGAGCTCAGGACCTCACTCTTGCTGAGGATGGCTGTGGTACTTTTGGGGAAGCTCTGGTGCTTACCTTGACCAGTGCTTCCTGGATCCAGTTCAGATCCCTCAACCTACTAGTGCAGATCCTTCATCCTACTGGCATAGACTTTCTAGCTTCCACCCTGACCTTTGGGCCTTCCCAGCACAGATCCGTGAAGCAGGCCTGCATGAGGCTTTGTTGTGGTCTCTAGGCCTCCATATGGACTTGTGGGAGCCATTGTTATGAGCTCTACATCTTCAGCTGGACTCATGCAGCTGGATTATTTGGTCTTCAGTGTGTGAACAGATTTCCTGCATTTCTGGCATATGATTCTTTGGGTTATTCCTCATACAATAATAGTATAAAATGTATCCTGTATTTCACTGTTTCCATTGCAAAACCCTAAACAGCACACCTTTGTTACCTCCGCTTTGTTGTTTGTCTATCTAGTTTGTCATTTCTGGCATTCGTGCAAAAAATAAAAAATCCACTAGGCTAGCAAAGCCAAAAACAATAGATACCAGAAGGAAAAGGGGGAAAGGTGCTCAGGCATTTTTATAATCTAGCATTAAGCATTATGCCACGTACAGACTAAATGATACTATATGGAAACAAATTAATGAAATAATTGCAAGAAAATCACCAGTAAATGAGATTACCTGAATAAAAACCAGTACCATCAAATTCTCCCATTTATTTTCTTTTTAATCTTCTTTAACACTTGACTGTTACTAAAGATGTAACAGAAGAAAAATGAAGAATGTGAATGCAAACTGAAGGTGGATTTCTTAAACAAAGACACTAAAAATGGGTACTAATAAAAAAGTAAAAGCTTAGAAGGGAATTTTTGGAAATGCCAAGTACATTTAAATGAGCAAAAAAAGAAAACATTACATTTGACACATATGTAGGAACCATGCTGCATGGAGGAGAATTAACTTGAATAGTAAAATCATATGAATTATATGAATGATGAAATATTCTTTCAGAGCCATTGTCAAATAGATTAAAAGGTGCTACAGATTGTCTAAAACAAGACAGCTTAGTAAAACTCTTAGAAAAGAAGATGATGAAAAAGTTTAAGCAATGTTCAAAGTTCTGGCACACAACACCAGATTCACAGTTTCTGAGAAAATAATATTTATTTTGAAGTCTATTAAGAGAACTATTCCATATTATCACAAACTTCAAATGTTACATGTAATCCATGGGCTGGGGAGATAGCTCAGTGGTCTAAGTGCCTGCCTGGCAAGCACAAGGATCCAGCTTCCCTGGTACTGCATGCTGTGCCAGTGGGAATGTCATGGAAGCCACCAAAGCTGGGTATGGTGGAACATGTCTGTAATCCCAGCGCTGAGGAGGCTGAGACAGGATGATCACTATGAGTCTGGGTTGCATAGTGAGACCCTGTACCAAATAAAGAAATCAATAAATGATTTGAAAAAATTTTGTTTTAAAGTTACATCTAGGGCCGGCCAAATAGCTCAATGGATTAAAGCGCCTCCAAACAGACACAGAGGCCAGAGATTTGATCTCCAGATGCCAGCACTGCCCCAGGGGTGCGCTGGGACAGCAATTGAGACTGAGCATGGCAGCATGTGCCTGTAATCCCAGCTCTTGGGAGGCTGTAAACAGGCGGATCACTACAAGTCCAATCTAGTAGAGACCCTGAACACCCTACACCCTGTACCCCCTTCCCTAAAATACAAAAAATAGAAATAAAAAAATAAAGTTATATATAATTCATTTCCATCAAAACAAGTTATCAGTAACAATCATGTATATACAAAGCATATACATATATATATATATATATATATATATACACAAAATGTGTGTGTGTGTGTGTGTGTGTGTGCATGTGTGTTTACTAGAATGAACCCAATGGTTTTAAGTACTTTGGGAAAGTGTTTTAATCTGTTTTGCTTCCCTTTTCTATTTATGAGTAGACCCTTCATAAAGTTTTTCAGGAGACTAAATAGTATATACACAGTATTCTAAACATGGATTTATACATAGTAAGTACTCAGTAAGGGTTAGTCAATACTGTTATTTTGTTACTCCTCTACAATCTATTATCCAACCTTGTAAATAACAAGGAACTCAATCTCAACATAAAGTCAAAATATGTAAAAAAAAAAATGGTAATAAGCTACAAGAGCTCATGCTAAGCAACAAGACCCACCAAATCTTTCTTGGCACTATTCATTGACACTGACAATTCTGTCATCAATTAAAATTGTGGAAAATGTAAAATCATCCCTATAAGAGAAATACCTTAAAGTAGATAACTTGTACTTCACAAAATCTTCCTTAAAAGATGTTGAAAAAATTATTAGATTTTTATTTTCCCTCTCCACAAAACAGAAAACATATTTTCAAAACCACACAGAAGTATCTCTCAGGTAGTATCTGAAAAATGAGACAAATAAATTTTAGTTCCTATAAAAATACTCACCTTTAATTCAACTCAAATTTTCCAAAAAGCTTTACAAAAACTCACATTATAATCCCCAAAACAATACATTCAAGCGTAAACATTGAGTAACACACACTGACATTCTGATGTACAACAGGCCACATATGATTGTGTATGTTATACTGCCCTAGATGTATACTGTACTCTAGGTTTGTAAGTATACTCTACAACATTCCAAACACTGCCTAATGGCACATTTTGTAGAACACGCATCTACTGTTAAGAAACACATACTGTTGGTTTAAATTTTAGGTCCTATTAAAAATACTTCAGCATAGTTAACATCAAAGGTAACAATTTTAAATTTTGCCTTCAGCAAAATTCATTTATAGTTTCTCATTTCTATTAATCTGTGATAGCTATTTTTATCTGAATATTCTGATAGTAAAGTAACCCAATCTGAAAACTGCTTATAAGATTTGTATTTTGTATACAACTACTATTCTGCACCATTTTCATCTGCTTCATCACATTTCCATCTTCTTAACTGTATTAAATCTGAAATAATTATATCAAAATTCAAATGATCTAACCTGGAAAAAATTTAGGAGCTATTTTTCCCTTGCTCAAAAAAAAATTATCAGTTTTTCATTTTGGTAACAGATAAAAAAAAAATATTTGAACTACTGTAGCTTTACTGAAAAAAGCTTAACAAAGATGATGCTTTTCCCTGTGTGTACCTGAGCCATCTAAAGAGTTTCTTAATATTTACTGCAGATACTTCTACAGAAAACTGTTGACAAGACCACTAAAGGAGAAAAATAATGTGAGGGCAGCAATGAGGAGGGAACTCCCAGGTTACTAAGTAAAGGCTGGCGGATAGCAAATATGGAAAACTCATGGTAGTTACACGCTGGTCTTCTTACAGAGTGCTAATTGCTATTTATAATGTAGCGACCGTTGTTGTATTTTCTTTTTTCAAAATTTCTTACAATCCTGAAAGACTATTCAGAATTTCATTATTTAGACATCTACTATCACTTATCTACAAAATAAACACTCCCTGGAATCAAGAATGTGTGGACAAAGAATCTAAAGGGAAAAGATCAAGGCACTGCTAATAATTCAGAACATACACTCCAATCAGTACAAAGCACTGCTGAGTTACCAGCCATAATCCTTTGATCAGGTTATTTTATTTGTGAAATGGTTATATATTTATACATATACTCCCTGGTAGCCAGAGGAATAAAATAATCTCATTTAAAAGTTTAGCATATTTGTATGAATGACGATACATGCTAATCAAACAAGCCTGCAGCTTTAAAAAAAAAAAGTAAATATTTTAGAGGAAAAATTCTTAAATCCATCCTTCCATTACATCTGTTAGCTTGCAAACGTAAAGAGTGCAGGAACTCAGAGGAATCAGTAGAGAACATCGAAGGCATTTTGATGAACATATAGATCTGGTCTTTTGTCTTTCAAAGATGAGTGGCCTCGCAAAAGCCCCAGTAGCCCTGACCTCCTCAAAGACTTGTGCCATCATTATAAGAATAACATGGAAACAGCTCCATTCTTTAACAATTCCTCCTCCACATACACTTAGCAAGAAAAACATCTGTGGGAATTCATAAGCATCCGGTAGTTTTTAAGCAGATTTTCAGCCTGAATTTGTGAGTCATTCAAACAACCTCAAGTCAAGAATTCAGTTTCAAGTCATTCCAAGCTAGGAATGACAATTAAATCCAAAGACACTATAAAGGCAATTTAACTCTATCCCAGGTTTCAAAAAATTCCTTCTAGTAAATTCGAAGGAAGACTGACAACAAAAGAAATTAAAAAAGAAAAAGAAAGGTGGCATGAATAAGCACCAGCGCAAACAACAAACAGCAGAATGAGCACACAGAATTGAAAATAACTACACATTTAAGCTTCAAGATGAATTCTGAACTTAATGAGCAAAGATTTCTGAAAAAGAATCAAATAGATCTTCCAGACATAAAAAAACTTAAAGAATCAAGCAAAGTACTTTGCATATCGACTATCGGAACACACTGTAATTCATTCTTCCCTATCTTCCTCCTCAAAACACAAACATTTTAGTTAAACTGGAAGGAGCAAATCTAAATTATTTAAAAGCCTGAATTATACTATGCACTTGTGTGTGGTTTATTAAATCATGTTTCTTAACAACAAAGCAGACCATTAAAACATTAACAATGGTCTGATGCAGATGATATAGATTGTTTAAGCAAGTTGTCAGTGTAGTTTTTTTTAAATTACATGTTGTTTGCAGACTTATATGCTTCCTTTATCTAGAAAATTCTTCTTACCACAGAAAATTAGGTAAATCTCAGATCTCTATATACATATTATCAAAACTTCTAAGTGGTGTAATTAAAGATGTAAAACTTTCCCATTAATAACAAATTATCACATTCAATTTCAACAATTGTACACTAGAGAGCACAGCCTAAGGCAATTTTCTAGTTTAAAAAATCAGTTGCAGATTTTTACAAAGCTTTTCTTCTTCAACAGCCTATTATTTATGAGGATTTATTATGATTATCAATTTCACTATCATAAGGAAAGTTAAGCTTAAATAATTCTGATTCATTACATACTTAAAGCTCCAGCTACTTGCTACTTCATAATGACTACCTTCCATTCTGTTTTTTGTTGTTTTTTTTTTTAATGTATAGGTATGTATACATAAAGACAAATCCTAGAAAAGATAATAGGAGGAAACTTTTTTTTTTCCAAATAAAGATACTAAGTAATTTTTTAAAATTCAGTTTAGACAGATGTTCGGTGAAAGCCTGCATTCCCAGTCATTCAGGAGATTAGGGCAAAAAGATTGCACCTTCAAGGTCCACCTGAACAATTCAGCAAGATCCTGTCAAAAATTAGATAAATAAATGAATCAGTGAATGGATGGGTGAGCTAGGGATACAGTTTAATGGTAGAACATTTCGCCAGCATATGAAATTCCCTGGATTCAATCCAAAAGGAAGAAAATTATAAAGGAATGGAAGAAGATATGGAAGGAAAAAATGGTTTTCTCTATTTAAAATGGTTATAGGACTGAAAGTATTGTCACTGACAAAATTACAGTTACTAAAATGACTGCATACAGTAACTGCAGTTACTTCTGCACACTTGTACACACACACGCACATATGCATATATATGCCACCAAAAGAAAAAAGTTTTAGACCTTAGTATTACCAAAACAGCACAGATAGAATCCTCCTGCCTCAGCCTCCCATCCTGACAATACCGGAATATGCCACCATGCACAGTTTAACTTCACTCTATTAAAGTTGTAACTATTTTTATTATAACTGATACTCAAAACTAGCCCTTATTCAATTAAGTTGAACATACATCATTTTTATATTATCCCTTGCTTAATTTTCTCAAATTTGGTGAAACGCTTTTCATAAATTATAAACCTTTAAAAAGTATTTTTCCTGGCTTAATCTATTGGCTATAGTTGGATAGTTTACAAAGCTTAGTCTAACTCTGATTCTTCAAAAATGGGCAGATTTGACTTTCACAGTGGTGGGATGGAGAGCAATAACTGCTGTTGCTTTTATTTCTTAACAAATATTACTTGAAATATTTTTATGTGCATATAAGAGAATGACTAAAAGAGACTTTTAAGTTTTTGAAACTTACTTCACTATGGAGAAAACAAGGAAGAAATGAATGCTCCTACAGTTCAGGCAGCGATGAAAACAGCTAAAACCAGTCAAGCTCTCTGTTGGGGAATAATCCTTCCCTATGAGGCTACAAACCTAGAGAGTGATCCCTGCCTCCTGGGTGACCTGAGTGCTTAGATGTAAGGATTAGTAACATTCTTCTATCTCTGAATATGGGCAAATTAAAGATGGATAGCAGGAAAAAGCAACGGTATGGCAGTGAAGTAATTACTCCTAAAAACAACTGGTATGGGCCACTTGGGCCATGCAGAAAAACAGGTAAACTTAATCCTCAGAAAAGATGCCTACCAATGGTAGACTGTTGTGCCTAAATAGACAGAACGCAAGGCCAGAAAGAAAGTTCACTAAGGATAATCTCACAGTTAAAATCAAGTTTAACTGTGTAGTAAGAGACCCAAACAGAGGACTTCCAAGATTTAAAATGTGCCTTTCATGAGACTGCTACCCTTTGACACCCATCACATAGACAAAGGCATTAGCAATCAATCAGGTAAATCACAGGGACAGAAGGACCAAATAGCATATTGTAATGCAGGCCTAATTAAGGACATAAAAAGTTTTGTTCCTTTGCTCTCATCCAGTCCTTCAGCTGGAATTAAAATCAGATTGTGGAAGGAAAGAGGAATTGTATAATTTATTCGTGATCCTGAAAAGAAAATGTGAAAGAACAGATCATCCCCCACATGCCAAACACCAGTTTCCCAGGGCCCAAAGCTCTACAGTGCGCTTGGACAGCGACAGAGGCTTAACTCAAACGTGAGACTGAAACCTCTTATCTCACTGAGGGCTTGTTTTGTTTAACAATCAAATATGAAAGGGACATTATGAAATATACCACTACAGAATTCTCTGCTACCTCAGTAGAGTCTATACAGAGTGTATTCTGCTGGTTAAGTTTTTCTTTCTGGAAAAACTTTAAGAACATAAAGAAAACAACTAACTCGACATACATTTGTGATTATATCAGAGGTGACAGCAATTCAAGAAAAAAGAAATAATAAATATAGGGTCAAAATTAATCAATTTTTAGTATAACCTGAAAGCCCCTTATACCAATAACTGAAACCAAGAAACAAAATGAAAGGCAACTTATAAATTTCAAGAATACAATTTTTACATTGAGTTTTTTATCTATTCAGCTATTCATATGTGTGTTATATATATATATATAATATAATATTATATTATATTAATTGTATTGAGAAAGCAGCAGCAATGAGACAGTTTCCAAACAGCTTAGTAGGACATTTACAATAATTAATACTTTGCATGCATACTGTTGTCTTCACAGTAGTCATTCCTAGCATAAGATGCAGACCTGATACGTTGTCTAAACACTATCAGTTCAAAACTTCCTTCTCATTGAACTAAGAGAAAGTAGCTATGTATCTATGTTAACTATTTTGTATATACAGATATATTTTTTCACTACAAAATGGTCTTTTATTTATATCATTTATATCCCCTTTTTGTTTACTTTTGTCAGAGATGGGTATTCCATTGCAATTCATATATTGTAGGTGCATGAATTCAGCAAAGTAATMCAATATAGTCCAGCAGTCTATAATAGTAGCGGGTTATGCGCATGACTAGCAATGTCAGAAGTTGTTGACTTGAGCCTTTTACAACTCTATATGTGTATGATATATTATATATATATATTTATAATAGAGCTCTATTAAGCAGAAGACCATATATTATATAGGTATATCATTAGAGTATAACTTACTAACTAAAAGCTGTAAATAAGAGTAGTATCTTTTTTTTCTGTAGCAGAAATTGAACCCAGGGCCTTTGCACTGAACTACATCCCCAATCCATCCATCCATCCACTTATCCACTGATCCATCCATCCATCCATAATTTTGACATAGGTTTTTGCTAAATTGCTAAACTGGCCCGACAGTACCCAAATTCAAGATCCTGTGGCCTCAACCTCCCACACTGCCAAATTATAGGCTTGCATCTCTACATCCAGCTTGATGTGGTCTTCCTGTTGCAGGACTAATAAGGCTACGTGTAAGATAAGACCTTAGATTGTAAAAAGTGTGAGAAATACATAATGGCTCCTAGACACAGAAGCAGTTACTCTAATCAGGTGTGAGTTATCAGAAAAAGATTTCCTAAATGCTGAGATAGACAGATAAATAGATTTATGTATGTATATAATCAATTATATATATGTGTGTGTGTGTATATATATGTATATATAAATGATAGGCATAATTACTTTGTAAGGGGGGTGTCAAGAAGAAGAATAAAGTATCTCTGGAAAAAAGTTATAGACAAAATCAGGAGAACCTTAATAAAATATTTTGTGTAACTATAGAAAGATTTAAATAAGGTTTACACAATCAAATTTGTTTAAAAAACATGAACTGTTGTGGTCAGGGAGATAGCTCAGCAGCATAAGCACCTGCTTGACAAGCACAATGTTCTGAGTTCTACACCTCATACCACAAAAAACAAAACAAAACAAACAAACAAACAAAAACCCCATAATGTATGCATACAACCTTAAGGACTCTGCCGTGAGCCCGTCTCCTTCCAGGACTTACAGCACACAGCAAAAAGAGCAAGAGATAAAAAGGGCAGCACAGCAGGAGCCTGGGGTGCCTGTTCTTCATGAGGAAAAAATGCAGGACAGGGAGGAGGGCATTACTGAAGACTCAGAGGGTAGGGAGGACCTTAAACTGTAAGGACCTTGCCCTGGAGGTCTTTGTTCTTAGTAGTCTTACTCTGAATGGTTTTAGTCTTAGTCTTAAGCTAAGTCTTATTGGCCTTAGCCTTAGCAGAGAGGGAGAGGACAACCTACCTCTAAGAGGATAGTGGGAAATCTCAAAACAGTGATAGGAAAAATCCCAAGCCTCTCGTCACCACTTAGGAAAGTATGTAAAACTAGCTATTGTCACTTTGTCATTCCCAACACAACAAAAGCTCTAAATAGGTGAGCTGACCAGACATAAGTTTCTATCAAACAATAGTTGAAACCAAAGAACCAACCTGGACACCTAATGTGCTTCCATATATACAGAGTGAATAAAAAAGGAAACCCACCAAAATCCTCAAAAAATGTAGTTAAACAACAAGAGAAAGAAGATCATATGATGACAAAAAGTCAAAGAAAGCGACCAAAATATGAAGAGTTAAGATCAACACCAAATGCTCTAGAAAACAAAGAAAGTGTTGATGCCTAAATAAAAGTTACTGCATGAAATCTTGAACAAATATACCAATGAATTACAAAACAGGAGGATAATCAGGAAAAACAGTGCTAAGGAAAAAAATCAGTAGACAGATTGTTCATTAAAAATTTTGACAGGCAGAGAGGTAATAATCATCAAAAGTATCAAGAAGTAATTTTATTTTTTATAATTTAATGTAAGAGTGAATATATTCCCAATCAAGAAAAAGATTCAATAATAAAATTTAAAGAGATCTGAAAAAGAATTTAAAAGTCTGGAAAAATGTAAATAGAAGAAAAACAGCCTCCAAACAGAATACCTTTTCTAGAATGGTAGACAAGGATTATGGGTAAAATTACACAGTAATGTGAAATATAAAAGGAAGCAGATATAGCTCTTTAAACATGATCTAGATAACTGTGAAGCAAGTTCACTTTCAGAATATAAAGATAGCAGGATGAGTTTCTAGGTTGACAGAAATAAAAAAAAGAAAACTTGAAAAGTAGGTACAAAATAGCAAGCTAAACAGAGATAAACAAAAGGATAAAAGACACAGAGCTGGAGCAACTGAAAACATATGTTAGGAGGAGTCGTAGAATAAACTGGCCCAATTTTAGTCTTTTATCTAGGGAAGCTCAGCAACCACACAGCAAAAATATATAAAATGAAAGATGATAAAAGCACAAAGCTTAGCTATATCAGATCTTGAATTTATATTTTAAATACTGACAGTCCAAAAAACTAAGATTAGACATTTTCAAAGATTTTCATGAATAAAAATAAATCATACAGGCACCAGAGTTTAATCCCTGGGCCTTTCGTGCTGGCCCCGCCCCCAGGGTGCACTAAAACAGCAATTGAGACTGGGCATGCTGACGCACACCTACAATCCCAGCTCTTGGGAGGCTGTAAACAGGCAGATCACTATGAGTCCAATCTAGTAGTGAGACCCTGAACACACTGTAGACCCTTCCCTAAAATATAAAAAATAAAATAAATCATAAAAGTGGAACAACATAGCAATAAAATTAGATGGTAAATTATTCCTAGCTATCTTAAAACTGGTATTCATATTTTAAAATTGTTTCATTAGTTTTCTCATATATTCTTCTCTTTAGGGGAAACAATGCAAAACATCTTTCAGCAAATAGCTTTAAACAGAGGCACATAAAATTACTGGTCACTTAAGATCAAAATGAAAAATGTTATCAAAAAGTTACTCTAAAAACTTTAAGTTTAAAATTAGCCAACTACCCCATTCCTAATGTGTTTTTGTATTCAGAATCTTAACTCTATTTGGCTATATCTTAGGGTAAATTCTAAACAAGTAAATTTCTGCAAGCTATACTAACTAATGAAATTTATGATTTTATGCCATAGAAGTATATGCTTCAGTTTTAAACTTGCAAATGAAACTAACTACATAAACACATGTTCTTGTCCCTGTAATCCAGGAAACTATAACTGCCAAGTTTACTTCTGAAAAGAGTGATTGAAAATTTCCTCTATCGTACCATTTATGTACTGACAAGCCTACAAATTTATTTGGCCTTATTCTGACATGTAATTTCAAGATATTGAATACCTTTTTTCCTGTAAAATATATCAATAAAAAGTCTGATGAAGAAATGAATTTAAAATGAAGACATAAGTATTTCATTAAAATATTATATTGGAACCATAAAAACAGCTTCATTATTTGATAAAATAACACAATTTATGTTACTGAGTATATAACTAAAAAACAAAATTAAAATATTGAAATTAAACAGCTCATTTAAAGAAAGAAGCAAAGCCCATGAATTTTAGTAATTTCTCAAAGAAATTTAAATGAATTAATTTTCAACTGACAGGCATAAAATAAACAACATAGTTTATAGAAAAATAAACCATTTTCACAATTTATTAAGTATGCAATTCTTTAACAGTACAACAAATTATTGATTGAGCATATCATAAATGGATCAGCATATATTTTTCATCTAAAATGTGTATATATACATCTACACAGGTTTGTATTAAGTTAATGATGCCTCAAAAAAAAATGGAGTTTATCTTATTTTTTCCTCTTTTGATGGGGATAGAATCTACAACTTTACACATGCTAAACACAATCTTCACCACTGAGCTATATTCCCCATCTTAAGGACTATGTTTAGAAGCTTCCTATTCTTATAGATTCATATTTATTTTCACTACGGCACACAATGTGACATTCTGAGAAGTTGATGTGCTTACAGCAGTCATGTTACTATTTACACACACATATACAGTGAAATGACTACTACAGTCATGCTAAATAATATACTCATCACTTTCCATAGTAATATTTTTATGGCAAAAGCACCTAGTCTCTCAGCAAATATTCATAATATAATATCAACTGTAAAGGTCACGCCTGTATATTAGGTATCTAACTTTCTTCCTACATGTTAGCATACTTTGACCTGCTTCTCTCAACTTCTTCCCCCCATCCTACCCGTGGTGATTAGAATTCTACTATTTCTACATATTTAACTCTTAGATTCTATGTATAAGGGAAATCGTGTGGTATTTACCTATTATTCATGACTTATTTCACTAAGACTAATGCTCTCCTGTCTAGCTTCCTCCATGTGTCAAAACTATCTCCTTTTGTTATGGCTAAATATTTCATTTTACAGACACATATTTATGCTTTAAAATTCAAGTATTTTGGATATAAAAGTATTTATTTTACTATGATGATTAGATTTAAAAGGACATTGCTTAAAATAAAAGTCCTCTCCTACAAAGTTCTCTATAACATAAAAGTAAAAATCATTCCACCTTTCACAATTTGGGGGTTTAGTCTAGACCACACAGTGGCCGAGACTGACACTTTCTTTTTGTGTTATTTGTTTTTGTTTATTATAGTACTGGGAATCAAATCCAGGGCCTTATGCATGCAAATCAGGCACTCGATCACTGAGCCCCAGCCCCAACTCAAGAGTCTACTTTCTGTAACTTAGCAAAAGAGTTTTAACACTGAATTCACAGTCAATCACATTTTCAAGTTAATTCTAAACTTTATTCTTTTTTGAAACCTTTACTTCTGTACTTAGTATTGCTTTGGACTTGACTATTTGCTTGTCTTTTAGACAAGTATCTTGTACATAAGCAGAATTACAATGCATTAGATACAGTTTAACAGAGAAAAGACAAAGGTACCTCCAAAATTTATGACTGCAGAAACTTAAAAGATAAAGATACAATTAAGATAATGAAGATGTGGGAGTAGTTGACTAGGGAAGTTGAAAAAGAACAGAATATTTATTTTTAAACACAATGAATTCTTATTATGCATTAGACACACAAGTAAAGCTGGCAACTGAAAGGGCCACATGGATATAAACATCTGGCAGTTGTTTTAAAAACATGAATCGTTTAAAGTCAAGATACTGGGTAGACACACAAGAGTAAGTATGAGTGGAGAAAAAGGCACTGGTGCAAAAGCTGAGCTCAGGCAAAGGAGAAGAATCCAGCAACGGAAATTTTAGGCTGCAAGCAGAAAGGCAGAGATGAGTTAGAAGCAAAAGAAGTGCTTCCAGGAGGAGGCAGCAATCACTATATCAAATGTTGCTGATTGTTTTATAAATATGCACTGAAAATTGATCACTGAATTCAAATTACTGTAGTTACCATCACCATGATCAGAGCAGTTTCACTGAAAGGATGGGGTCAAAATTCTAATTGGAAATGAGACAAAGGAACTGGAAAGAGTATAATATGGACAAATGCTCAGAAACACTTACTGTCAGTGGCAGAGTGACTGCAATATCAGATCAGACAAAGAGAAACACGCTTTTTTTAACACTAAGAGAACACTTGTATTTGAAAAATATAAAGTAGAGTAAGAAAATGGTAATGGGGGAAAAAGTTGCTAGGGGGAAGATTTAGGTGTAGGAAAGGGAATCTAAAATGAAAGTAGAAATTGACCTTTGCTAGGCGCAGAGACAATTCAGAGTAAAACACATTGAGTATACAGATACTAATATACTTAGATGGGTAGAACTAGTATCAGCTTATGAAACTTATTTTAATTATTTTCATTTTCCCTGAAATACAAAATATGATAGTCAATGGGGATGGCCACGGAGATTTTAGATTTCACATTTTGTGCAAACATGGTTACAAAGAAAATAAAAGATGTTATAAGTGAAAAGTGAATAGCCAAAAATAAGAAAGAAAAGTGAATATTCAGTTTACTGCCACTGTTGATAATCTGTTTCAAATTTCTATACTTCCCAAAGTCATATCCAAATAAAATTAACCTCAATGAACTGCCAACACAGTATTACTCTCATTACAATCCCACTTTACTTTCATCATCTTTACAAATTCTGAATATTGAATAATAAATCTACTAGTATATTCATTCTGCAATAAAATGCCCATTAGCAAATAGTTTTGTTTTCTTCCTCTTTCTTATATTATCTAATATTCTTGCATATTTCAAACCAAAAATTTTAAGTATTAGACTTTGTTTTTTCCACAAAGCAATTTAAGAATCTGTATGATCTTATGAAATTTACTGTCTCCAAGGACACAATAAAACCAAGTGAATTTTAAGTGTTATTATGGTAGTAGATGACTCTTAAATATAGAATAGATAAGTAGTAACTAATATAACATTTAATATATTGGAATATAGCATTAGGTTCTTATAACTACTGTGACATAATATTAATTCATTATATAAAAATAATTTTAGTCTAATAGGAACCAAAAAGAACCGTGATGATTCATGGAACATATATACACATGGTAAGCAACATAAAGAATAAACTGAATAAACCAATAAAAGATACCTTTTATAGAATTACAACATTAAGTTTCCTCAATCTTTTATAAAAATTCCTAAGACTTGGACCAAGCATGAGGGCACATGCCTGCAATCCCAGTACTTGGGAAGCTGAGGTAAGAGGACAGCCACAAGTTTGAAGAAGCCCATCTGGGCTACATAGTGAGTTCAAAGCCAGCCTCAAGTAGAGAGAGCCCATCTTGAAGAAGAAGAAAAGAGGAGGAGAAGAAGGAGGTAGAGGAGGAAGAGGAGGCGGAGGTGGAAGAAAAAGGAGCAGCAGCAGCAGGAGAAGGAAAAAGGAAGAATGAAGAAGGAAGGAGGAAGAGGAAAAGAAGGAGGAGGAGGAGGAGGAAGAGATTTCTATATGAGTAAGAAAAAAAGGTCAACCTCTCAAAACTATATGATTGTCTCTCAATAAAGGGTTAATGTGGCAGTTTGATGAATCTTAAGCTAAATTCTAAATGTTATCTTTCTGAACTCTAATTTATATGCAATCTGATAGATTACACAACAGTAAATAGCAAGTTCATTAACTTAACATATCACAAGTCATATCTATCACATTTTCTTTATCTCTAGAGATAAAAATCCCTGCCTATGTAATATTTTAAGAATTAAACTAACAGAAGCATTCTTATGGTCACTGAGTCATTGATAAACAGTAACTTCTAGCTGTATGGCCTGAAGAGTTCCAAATACAAGATCACCTCTTGTTCCATGGACTGTGAAGAGGCAGTGAGGCACACAAACGAGAAATCGAGCACAGCTCATTAGAAGGCAGAAAACACCAGATTTAGGAAAGCCAGGATATTAATTCAAAGTGAGCATTTTGTCATAAAGAAGTATTTCCTGGCATTTATACCCATAAGGGCTTTTCTGTAACGCTTCTATAGAGCCTATTAATATTTTTTTTCTAAAAATGAAAAGTTATCAGTTCTTATTTACTTGTAAACAATCAGCAATAACAATTACATCTTTTAGCATTATTCATTAGAAATGCAATATATATTTGGTAATCATTCACAAATCTATCAATTTCAAAATTTTAATTCTGACCAACTTCAGTTAGTAAGTTAATTACTAACAGAGCCCACAAAAATAATTCCAACATCAAAAAATTTTTTATACAAATTAAAAACAAGATATTAAAACATAAAAAAACCTGTCAGAATTAGAAAGTGTACTACATGAAACTATATAATAAAAGTACTAGTCTTCATTGTAAAATTACTACTCTTAGTAATATAGTACATTAAATATCCTATTTGAAATATATGCCAACCTCAATTGCCATACATGGCTCATCCAGCTCATCATCACTGTTTGTGTTTTCATTCATAGAGTTGTTCTGTTTTCTAAACAAGATGTCAATAGTGTAGTTAATAATAAAGCTTTGAGAGAAACATATCTTTTATTAAACAGAATAGGTATTTCTTCAGAAATACCTTCAGAAAAATAAGTTTGAAACAGTACTGCAGAGAAGCATGATTTGAAATTTCCAGTTGAAAGATATGTTAAAATACAAAGTGAAATGTCATTTTAAAGGCAGAATTTACAAAAAATTTAAAATTTCAATGCTATTTTGAAAAAATGCAAAATGAAAATGTCTTCAAAATTTTTCCAGTAAAGTTGTATTTGTTCTACAAATCATGTATAAGTAGTACCTATATGTATTGTTTACCACTTTAAAGCAAACTATGAATTCAAAACATGATATGAAATCACTCTATGATATAGGTATCAAAAGGTAATGATACTTATCTTAATGCTCCCTTTTATATTAAATCCAACCTTGAGTTATAAAAACTAGTATTATTGAATTATGAATAGTACTTAAATAAAGATTACACAGTGAATATTTTTATTCTAAATCCCCATCTGGTGCTTAATGTCACTTCAGCTGTTCAGTTTTTTTAATGTTTCTCTATACAAGTAGCCAATAATTTCACAAATCAGTACAAAATGCTAGACAGATTTTTTAATCTCATTTTCTAAATGGAAAAACAATGACATATTTCCAGTCATTTTTTAATTCATCTAAATTCAATGAGTATCAATTAAAACATTCTTTTGTAAAGTAATTATCAATAGTATAAAATCCTGCTAAATGTCAATAATTAATCAAAATTCTAAACAAAATAAAAGCATACGAGAGAATCTACTAACAAATGACTTAATTTTCATTTTTCATTGGCAAAACATGTAAATGCTTCTGCAATTCACCACTGCTTTAGTGTTCAAATGGCATCAATTTCACACATAAAAATAGATATATGCACACATACTCAGTGTGTAAATCACAAATTTTCATCATATCAATCCTTTCATATGCCAAGAAACTAGAAAGGCCTACTTAGAAATACAGAAATTTCTATCAAGAGTATGATTTTAAACCGCTACCAAATCAAATGCAAACTAAATAAACCAAGTCACTTTATTTAAAAGTGAATAAATGTCAAATGCAGACTTTTCTCTCCAAAGCTTCCTGTACTTCAAAACATTTTTAATTGACATTTGCCCTTTGCAAGGTATTGACAAGTTTTTCAACATTTATCACATAATTGCTTAATTAAACACAAGCCACATTTATAACATCTCTTTTCTGTCTTCCCAATTGCTTCACCTTTCCCTTCGTCTTTTCTTTTCTAAATACATTAGTCTTTTAGACTAGTTATATTTCCTAAGTAAAAAGCTAGGTTCATCAATCGAATAGCCAATTCTATTAGATAACTGGGGAAAACCTCCAGAATAAAAAGATGACAATTTATAGGTACAAAATATGTATATTTTAATTACCGTCCCACTGCCAGTCACTGGATAGACATAGCAAATGCATTTAAAAAATAATACTTCTCAATAATAAATATTTCTAAGTGAATATTTTTCAATCAAGCTTTTTTCTTTTTCTTATCTAATACCCTATCTCTTTACATGTGCAAACATCTATAATGCTTCTCTACCTACCCTGCTCCCACACACAGCAAGATCAACTTTTTATCCAAGAAATACCAAACATCTCTGAGTCTTGGTGATATGAGCATCTTTCTCAAATCTCATTGTTCATATATTTTCTATTTCACATTTCAAATCACCTTTCACCTATGGCCACCAATCAAATTCAAATTCAACACTCAACACCCAGCCAGCGTCCTTGAAGTCTTCCAGGAAGTCTAGCCACACCTCCAAGACCCCACTACTAGAGGCAACTTCAACTTTTAAACCTACTTCTCCCATTATATAGTATCAAATTTGATTACAACTAAACATCTGTCGTTTTATTTTCTTTTTGTTCCATCAGCTGGCAGAAAGATCTTCAGGTCACTGACTACTTAGTTCTAATTCCAAAGAGATCATTCAAAACTCTACCAAACTGTTAAAAATCTAAGCATGCAGAAGCAGTCGGTTTAAAAAAAAAATAAAAATGCTGATAGCGTTTTACAACCCACTGTTCTATATTGACTTTTTTAAAATTAAAATTCATAAATATTGGAAGATTAAATATGAGGCATGAGGTCAGTATATCTACTAAATCTTACATATTTCTTTGATTGATTTATTGTGACAAAAATCAGAATGTGTTCATGCAAGGTTTTACTCATTTTTTACATTTACTCATATGAGGCTTTACTCATATTTTCATACATCTCACTAAATTTTAAATGTTTATGAAATAGCAAAAATTGAAAATTCAGTAACTTTTATAAAAGTTTAATTATAAATATACATATACAAATACCTTGCCATTCCAGTAGGTCAAGTAAACTCTACTATACACATATCCTACTTTTCATAGATAATAAGAACATCTACTTATCTTCTAACAGTGACAACATGACTACTTCTGACAAAAAATCACACATTAACTTGGACACTATAGCTGGAGAACATGTCAAAATGTAAAACTCCTTTTCATAATCACACATTTAATAGTCTCATTTCAATTAGAGCTAATAATACTTGATTTTCAAAATCTCATGAATCATTTTTGGTCTCTGTTTCTCACATCACATGTGAGAAATAAATAAATAAATCATAAAGTGACACAGCTATAACACCTCAAAGTTACTTTTAACTCTTTCCTTAGTAGCTAAATCATAATTAAATTTGTGTGGCTTAAGTCAGAGTATGTTTAAAAATGGTCCTCATTTCTGAGGTGCTTGTGAAGCATTCTCTGTAATAGTGACTTTCAATTTCCTTCACAGGACAGACAACACGCAGATAAAAAGTAAAATTTCTCCATCTAACATCACTCTTCCTTAATGTCTAACGAGTACTTTCCCTGTCTGATACATTCCTTGTGCCTTTGAGTTTCTGAACCCATTATTTCAGCTATCCAAAAATACAGATTCTATGCACACACATACAAAAACACACACCCCCATTAAAATAAAGTGGAAGCCGAGTAAAAGACTAAAGATATACTGCCTGTTACAGCTACCAAACCAGTGTTAAAGGAGCATTTCACAGAAGAACCCTCAAGTTCTTTATTCAGCCATTCATATACTATTTTAAATTTGCAGTGCCACTTCTGATTTAAATTTTGGGATACATTTTAAACACAGTAGAAGGCAGGAAGACAAAAACTAAGGTCCACATTAATGGACTTTAAACAATTACTACACAGATTTGAGCAAAGACTATCACAAGAGACTTTTAAAGTTGTTTGAAGAAAAGTCTTCAAAATCATGTTAAGTATTTTTATACTGCTGCTAGAAAGCAATCATTAAGCCTACAACACAATAAAAAGAAGAGAATTCTAATTGAGTAGTGGATCAATTTAATGAAAAGGATAGATGAAAATGAGAATAGTAATAATTTAAAATTAATAATAATTTGATATAACCACAGTTTTACTTCGATCCCCTTCATTGCATGCTTATTTCTTAAATATAATATTTTGTCCTTTTTAAACCAATTGTTGTTCTGAATACTTGTACAAATATGCTATTCAGAGCATGATTTTTATAAAAGTTATAAAAATATTAAAAATATACAAGGCTTGAAAAAATCAAGAGCAAATTCTGAGTTAGGCAGTCTACAAATCTTTATAAGGACAATATTATTTATCAAAAATTTAAAAAGTGGAAAAGGAAATGGAAGGTAGAAAAGAAACTGCAATTAAAGTAGCAAATGATAAATATGGAATCACTCTAAAAAAGTATCATTTCAATCTGCATAATTATAGAAAAACAATTTAAATGTATATATACATGCATACATTAAAATATATATACACACACATTTTTTAGTATGCAGTAAAGAATGAAAGTATTCTGTCTTTCTCTGTGGTAAGTCAACAAAAATAGTAACTATAAAACTACAACTGACAGCTTTTAGAAACTCACTTTCAAACTGGGGGGTGGTAAGAACCTATTTCCTCAGTCACATGAGGAAACAGTCACAAAAGGAGTGCAGCAAAATACAGAGAATGAACTGCTAACTACAATTTTTAGTTCCACTATAAATTCAGAAAGCACATTCAGTATTACAGGTGAATTACTGCATTAGAAAAAACCTTGCATATGTCTCTTAATCATTTGTTATCTTGGTTTTCTCCTCTGCTTCAAAAAAGTTCTACAAAGATCATATTTAAAATTTCACCCTTTGATCTAGTAATAGAATTCCACCATTTCTTCAAATCCTTTTAAATAATAACATTCTTAGCTACTCCTTAGTTTTCTCATAAAGTCTCTGAGAGATGTCATATAAGACGTTAAAAATGAAATTTTAAGAGACAACAACCTATAAATTTAGAATAAAGCAAGCCAATATTCTTTTAATGAGGAAAGACTCTGCTACAATTTCAAACAGTGGTAAGCAAACTGCTGCTTAATAATATACTTGGGCTTACGTGAAGATAGACATGATAACAAGAGGGAAAAGTCCACATAAACTTCACAATGGACCATGAAATCCTATGTTTTCAAAAGTTCTTTCATTGCATACTAATCAGTCTCAGAAAAAAAATACATCAACAATACAGAGAATAAGACCAAGTGTGGCAACAAACTCTGCAACATTAAACCTTTGAAGAACAGGTATTTTTATGACTAAAAATGACTGAAGTTGAAAAAGTATTTTCTAAAACATGTAGCAATATAAATTGTGCATCAAGAAAATAGTGTAATAGAAAAACATCTATATCGGAAGAAAAAACACATAGAGAAAATAATTCTATTCACTTTTATTCTGCTAATGCAATGACCATAGCAGTCTTTCTTTGCCACCTGTCCCCACCCAAATTAACAGATCATAAAGTTATTTCCAGTCTAACTCTACAGCAGCCAATTACTAACAATTGTGATCTGTATTAAGATCATATAATTTCTGAAAAGGAAATAAAGTATGATTCAGCATTTGTATATCCTAGAAGGAATGCAGGATTTGAAATCTTATTCAATGAACTCACTGTATAATTCATCTTCATCAATGAATAGAATGATAGGGCCTTCAATATATTAACTATTCACAAAAATCTTTAAAATGGAAAATCATTCTTCCAAACTTCAAAAAGCTCTGTTTCACAAAAGAAAATGAGAAAACTAGTCTAAAATTTAAAAATTATACTCCAGAATAAAATTCATTAAAACCACAAATACTCTGACTACAAGAAAACATAAAATGGATCAATAAAATAACATTAACTTTTAGTATTTATTGAAGAATATCATTTTAAGAAAGGACAAAAATGTTTTATGTTTCACCTCAAATAACTTTACCTCAATAATTCTGCTGTTTTTTAAATCCAGACACGGATTTCATGTGTTTATCTGGTTCTGTCAAGGATGCCCTGACAGCCCTGCAGGAAGCAGCACAGGTCAGTGCTGGAGTACAGACAGCATGCTCTTCCATGATCGAGATGTGTCAAGAAAATGGATATCCACAGGATGATTTTAAACTTAGGAAATACTAGAAATCTTCCTAAAAGTTGAACAGTATGAATATTATTTTTAACCTTCTAGTCTTGAAATGCTTATTCTTTTCTCCTGCCTTTTCAAAACTTTAAAAACATGTAAAGTACATATGTGAAATTTTAATTCACCATTTTCACACTGATAAAAACTAGTAAGAAAATAGCTAAAGCTGAAACAATCTGCACTGAAAAAAAAGTGTGAGAATGATTTCTTGATTTTTATATATGATTAATGTTTACTGACTATAATTTTCACTCAACTCTTCCTAATTTTTTAAAAATTCTATTTTCTATGTTCAAACAAGAGGGAAATAAGGGGGTAGCGAGAGAAAACTAAGAGAGTAGAATGAAAAAAATGGAAGCAATGCTTTCATAAATAAAGAAGGGAAAAGGGTGACGTGGGGGGAAAGGAATGCCAAGAAAAGAAGCAAGATATATCATGTACAGGTACAAATTCCTTATGATGATTGTGATAATTACGTACTTCTAAAATTTACTAATAAAAATGCAAAAAAAAGATTCTAAAAAATTTCTTACAAGCAACATCGTCAGAATAAAAGTTACTACTAGCAAAATTCCATCAAGAAAAGTTCATTGGATCACAAAAACAACTTTTAAAAAACTAAATGAGACTGAAATACCCTTGGGCAATCGAAAAATTATATACAATAGGGAAAATTCAAGTTAATAAAACAAGAGTCAAAATGACACCCTGCTTCACAGAAACTATGTTTTTAAATTCCAAATTATTTTCTAATAGTATAGCATCTTGCCAGATTTACTTTAAAGACATTTTGACATTAGAAATTGTTTTCCATTCAAGGGCCAAATAATGGAGAGGTCTGTGATAAGAGAGACCTACATTTATTGAAAATACTACCAGTACACATAAAATCAATGTTTTCTA
>NDGN011478385.1:0-10005 GCA_002564285.1 Tympanoctomys barrerae
ATGCAAGAGAATTTTCTAAATCATGCTATTTATTTTTGCAGAAAGTTATGCACTTATGAAATTTACCATTTTATGCACTTCAAGCATTCAATTCAGTGGCATATAGTACATTTACAATTGTAGGCAACCATCAAAACTATATACTTCCAGAATACTTTCAATGCAGTCACAATGTTGTACCAGCATCCCTCTACAGTTCCTGTACATTTTTATTACCCAGAGGAAAGCCCTTGGCAGTTAAACTCTCATTCCCACCCTGCTACTTGCAGGCCCTCACTAAACTCCTTTCTTCTGCTGTGCATTTACCTTTAGGGGGCATATTTCAAAGAAGTAGAACCATAAAATATGTGTTCATTTGTGTTTTACTTCTTTCATTAAACATAACATTTTAAAGTGCATGTACATTGGACCATGTGTAATATTTCACTCTTTATGTGCTTGAGTAATATTCCATTGCATGGATATAGTATATTATGGTTATTACTTCAAGAGATACGGGGGTTGTTTTTATATTTTGGCTGTTGCAAACAGACTGCTGCAAATATTCCCATATAAAAATATTTATATGGCATGCCTACATATTTAAACTCATCTGGGTATAAACCTTGTAGTAGAATTGTTGGGTTTCATGGTAATTATTGTTTAAATTATTTAACTTACTGAGGAGCTGCCAAAATCCTTTCCACAGCAGCTGCATTATTTACAATGGCATCAGCAAAGCCCAAGGCTTCCAATTTCTGGACATGCTCATCAATGCTTATTATTTTTCTTTTATAAAAAATCAGTCATCTTAGTGAGGATAAAATACTGTAGCATTGTGGTTGGGATTGCTGTTTCCCCAATAACAACCGTACTGGCTATTTGTGTTCTTTAGGGGGATGCCTAGACTTGTGGCCCATTTTTAAATTAGATTATTTGTCTTACGTTGACTTGTGAGAGTTCTTTACATATGCCAGGCACTAAACACTTTCCATATATATGGCTGCAAATCCGCTATAAAATATCAAGATTTACAGCATCCTATGATGCACACAGAATTTAATTTTATGAAATTTGATTCGTGGACTTTTTGTTTTTTTCACGCTTTGTGGATTCTGTCTAAGCATTTATTGTCAAATGCAAAATGCGAAGTGGACCTTTACCCCTGTTTTCTTCTAAGAAGCTTTTTCTTTTTCCTCAGTACTAGGGATTAAATGAAAGCCTTTGCTGTAAGTTACATTCTTGGCCTATTTACTTTCTGTTTTGTTTCGCAGTCTCTATTACTCACCAACCTGCCCAAGTCGGGCTCAAACTTGTGATCCTCCTGCTTCATCTTCCCAAAGCTCGGGGATTCCAGGTATGTGGCAACATGCTGGCTTCTTCTGTCCTTCATCATTTGAATTTATACACTTAGAGTTTTGAGTCATTCGGTGGAGCTAATTTGTCATATGATGTGACATACATCCAACGACATCCCTTTGTTTGGGCTCTTTTGGTGATGCTAGAGACTGATTCTAGGGACAAAGGAACGCTGGACCACCCTCTACCAGGGAGCTACCCAAGCTCAGCTTCATTCTCTTGTAAGTAGGTGTCTAGTTGTTCCGGCTCCTCTTGGAGACACTGTTTCCTCCACCGAGTGTTCCTGGCATGTCGAAAACCATTTGTCCGAAGAGGTATGGTTGTATTTCTGAACTCTGAATTCAGTTCAGCTTTTCTGTATATCTAGCTTTATATCAATATCAAATTGCTTTAATTATTGTGGCTCTGTAGTACATTTTGAAATTGGGGAATATGAAGTTTTGAATTGCATTTGTATTCAAAAATTATTTTGGTTATGCAGAATAATTAAAAATTTGATATGAATTTCAGTGTGAATGTTTTCATTTCACTGGGGAGGGTGGAGAAAGCCACTAGAATTTTCATGATGATTACATTAAATTTGTGGATTGGCTTGGAGAATATTACCATCTTAACACTACTGAACTTTCCAATTGGTGAGTGAAGAATTTATTTCCTTTTGTTGATTATTATTTAATTTCTTTTAGCATCGTTTTGTAATTTTCAATGTATAAAAACGCCATCTCAGCTGAATTTATTCCTAAATATTTTATTCTTTTTGATGCTCTTGTGAAAGCAATTTTTTCCTTAAAATTTTTTGCATTGTTGTTTACTAATATGTTCAAATACAACTGACATTTGGTATTCACCTGTGTTCCACAATTTTGAGTAATTTATTAATTTTAGTCATTTGTTTGTGTTTGTGTGAGTCCTGTTTAAAACACATTCTGTATATATTTGTCTTCTGTGAAAATAATTTCACTTCTTCTTTCCCAATCTGAATGCCTTTTCTTTTACTTGGCCATTGTCCTGGCTAGAACTGTCAGTAAGATGATGCAAAAATAGCAAGAGCTAGCTTTCTTCTGTTCTTGATATTATAGAGAACTCTTGCATTGGATCAGGCGTTCTCTCTTGGTTGTCAAAAATGCCTTTTATCATTGTCTTGGCTATCCTTCTCTCGTTGCTGGGACAAATACCTGACACCCAAAATGAAGGAAGGAGAGGTTTGTTTAGCTCACACTTAGTGACGTTTCAGTCCACGCTCAGCGGGCTCCAAGGCAGGGTGGCACGTGGCGGGCAGCAGTTCATGGCTGCAGAAAACAGCAAAACAGCAGGAGCAAATGGGAAAAGGAGCAGCAACAGTGGCTGCAGGGTGCAAGTCTGTCTCCCTCAGGTTGCATTCAGGCTGTCCATCCCAAATTGGGTGCAGCACTCACACCCGTAATCCCAGCAGCACTCACAGCTATAATCCCAGTGGACCTTGAGTTAATTACCAACTCTAGAAGTCCACCTGGTGATTGCATGAGGCTTTGGGGGGACAACTAGACACAAATCATAGCAATCATTTTAAGTAAATATCCCTCTATTTTTAGTTTGTTGAGTGCATCTAACTCATCAAAATCTGTTGAATATTGTGGGTTTTCTACAACAATTTATAGGTTCACTTATTTTTTAATACACTGTATTATACGATTCACTTTATATGTTAATAAATTTCACATGATCAAACTATATGATTCTTTTACATGCATTACCTTTATTTATTTATTTCATACAGGGTCTCACTATGCAGCTCGGGCTCAGTGATCCTCCTGTTTTCAGCCTCCCCAGCACTAGGGTTACAGTATGTGCCACCGCACCCACATTTGGTGGCTGGCTCAGCATGCCCAGGGATGGAGCCAGTGTGGCATGTGGTGCCAGGATCGAACCCTGGTCCCTGAGCTTGCCTAAGCAGGCGCTTAGTGAGCTGAGCTATCTTGCCAGCCCTACACGCCCTGACTTTACTTTGCAAATTTTCAGTGGAGAATTGTTTGCCTTTATATTGATTAGAGACCCTGGTCTATTATTTCCTTGTGATATCTTTGGCTTCAGTTTCAGAGTTCCACTGGCCCCATAGAAACAGGAAGTGTTCTGTCTTCTATTTCGTGGTAGAGTTTTATCACTTCTTTCTCCTTTGTGATCCTCTGACTCAGTGATTTCCATCATGATTTCAAGCATTGCTGTCTTTAAGTTTGGGGATTCTTTCCTCTGTTTCCTGGGGGCTTCTATTGACCCCTTCCAGCATGCTTCTGAACTCAGCTCTTGCATTATTTTCAGCCCCACAACTTCTATTCACTTTCTTTCTTTAAAGCGCAGTACCTGGCATCCTCTATTTCATCATCTACTTTTCCCCTGATTTCTTCTAGTATTTTAGCCATTGTTTTACTTTGAACATGTAAAATAGTCTATTATTGTTGTTGTTGTTGTTGTTGTTGTTTTAAATACATTTAGTTGTTACAGGTTCTCACTACACAGCTCAGACTCCTAGTGGCCCTCCTACTTTCAGCCTCCCCGTGCTAAGATTACAGGCATGTGCCATCATGCCTGGACTCTGGCCGGTTCAGCTCACTCTGGGGGTGGGGCTGGCACAGCATGTGGTGCTGGGGATCAAACTCTGGTCCCTGTGCTTGCCTAAGCTTGCCTAAACAGGCGCTTTCGTCCACTGAGCTATCTCACTGGCCCAAAATAGTCGATTTTAAATCTTTGGTAAATCAGTAATAATTTATAATCATTTCTCTTTGTGTGGATTATAAGTGTGTCATACTTTTTTATTTCTTTGCATATCTTGTAGTCTTCATTGACAACTTGACACTCTGACTATTGCAATGTAGTAACTTAGAAAGTCAGATCCCCCACTCCACAAGTTCATTGTTATTTTTTGTTGCTGTTTCTTATTTATTTTATAAACTATTTGTATAAAGTGTGCGTGCTGCATTGCATGTGGTTATTTATGTCTTTAAATTCCTGGACCAAAGAAAATAAAAACCTCCAGTCTTAGTAGCCAGGCTCTGTATGCTGTTGCTGGTCCGTATCCTCTTCTTTTGCCTTTCCTCCTCATATTCTTGGAGCTTTGGGATAAATCAAGGCAGAACTTTGGGCCATTCTATGTGCTTTCTGAACATGATTCCAGCACCGGGCATGAACATGGCCTTGTAGGGCTGGGGAGATAGCTCAGTGGCACAAGCGCCTGCCTGACATGTGCTAGGTCCTGAGTTCGACTCCAGGTACCCCCCAAAAAGAACATGACCTTGTAGATTCCTGGCCCTCCTCCTCAAAAGTGTCTCACACCCCCACTTTTTCCCAGGCCTTTCCTGGGCTCCTAAGATCCTTTGCCTTAGGGAGCATCAGGGAGCTTATCAGCCTTTGAGGGCCTGGACCATGGCCCTTGTACAGCCACGCTGCTGCTTTGCCACACTGAGAACTCTGAGCTAGACAAATAAAGGTAATTCCCTCGTCGTCAGCTCCGAGGAGCTGCCAGGTGAGCCCAGGAGACGACTGCAGCTGTCTCCCTGCACTGGGGATGTGGGCGGCCACCTTCAAACGCTGCCACCAAGCCAAGAGAAGAGGCCACAGATCAAGGGGGAGTGAAGCAGTCAGCAAGATCTCCCTCACATTTTCAGTTGCCTTTTGAAAAATTTAAATTAAAATCTTTTCCACAGTTCTCATGGAGTTAATGCTAGTAGTTTTTACTCTGTTTTTCAGTGTTTCTGAGAAGACTGGAATTCTCCGTGTTTCCTGTACTGGCATTTCTGCTCACATCCCTACTGCATGCTTTTTATTGTTCTTATGTGTATAAAATATATTTATTTATGTGCTGGTGAGATAGCTCAGTGGTCTAAGCACCTGCCCGGCAAGTGCAAGGACCTCAGTTGAATCCCTGGGACCATGTAGGGACACCCTGAAACAAACAAATAAATAAATAGAATGTTTAAACATATTTAATTAAACAGAGAGTGAGCATTATTTTTTATTCGGTGGATTATTATTGTGTACTACCCTATGCTAAGACTACCCCTAAAAAGGAATATATAACCATGAATAAGCGCATGAACCTTGTCACAGGAGCTTGTGGGCTTCTGAGAATATGTCAAATGTCACAACTGCTACATCTTAGACACAGCAGGAACAAGAGACTTGGAGAGACAAACCTGACATGAAGGGAGACGCCAAACAACAGTGGCTCAAGGAATGACGGAGATAGAGAGGGGACAAAATTCGAGCAGGAGGGAAATAAACCAGCAAGTGCAGAAACAGAACGCTTTGCAGTCGCAGAGTCCTCAGGACCTTGCAAGGGCCTCAGTTAATTATAACTTGGATATCTGAAGTTCAGCATCAAACTAGGTCTTGTGGACCGACTTGTGCATTTGTAAACACATTTGTATGTAGTGGAACATACCTACACTGATTCATTCCTATATTTTCTCCTGCCCCTGTTAAACAGCAGAACTGAGTAAATGCAACAAAGCTGAAAATATTTATTATTTACCACCTTATAGAAAATGCTTACAGACTCATGAATTAATGAAGTGATATTGAATTTTAAAAAGAAAAGAACAGAGCACCTACAAGTATGTATATTTATTGTGAAGATATTACACTTTTAATACACAGAAAAGGAGGAGCAGATGATTCAGGCATATGGATTTCACTTTCATGCAGCAATAAAATCTTTTCATGTAAAAGGGATCACTAATAAGAGACATATTGATACATCTATTTTTTAAGTAACTCTATCTACAGTTCTGTCTTTGCATCTGATTCTGTAATTCTTGGGTAATACTCTTAGCAGTCTATTATTAAACTTCCCATATTATTCTATGCTGATGATCTTAGTCTGATTCCTGGCAATATTACAGAAATGAAATCACGCGAGTACGGAGATCCATACCAAACTGACAGGAGAGTCTTGAAGAGGATGTATGCAGTGTTATGAAGATTATTTTAGAAACTTTGAAGGGCCAGCCAAATAGCTCAGTGGATTAAAGCGTCTGCAAGGAGGCTCAGGGGCCAGGGGTTCAATCCCCAGGCCTGCCGTGCTGGCCCCACCCCCAGGGCATGCTGAGATGGCAATTAGACTGGGCGTGGTGGTGTGCACCTGTAATCCCAGCTCTTGGGAGGCTGTAAGCAGGTGGACCATTATGAGTCTGATCTAGTAGTGAGACCCTGAACACCCTGTAGGCCCTTCCCTAAAATACAAAAAATAAAAAAATGAAAGAAAAAGAACCTTTGTCATTTGACAGCAAATCAGGTATGGCCCGGCGCTCTAATGTTATAAAGATAGTAAAGCCCACCCAGAGAGACAAGGAAACTGGTGAGTGTTATTTTGCTGACCTCAGAAAAGAAAGGAATGCTTTTTGTTAATACCATCATGCACTCCAGGGAACACGTGGTTTCATTTATTGAAAAAAAGATTATAATACTCCTGGTATAAATGTAGGACCCAAAAAGCTGAAAAAATTAGTATTGAAAAATCATTTTAACTGCAGGTCTCTTCAAAACTCCTTTATAATTACAGTATTTTTCACCTTTGGGCACAAAAATTCTCTAAACATTATTCCTCAGCACCCTAGAGATCTGGGCACTGTGCGGTTCTCTAGAAAATGTTCCAACTCACTCACCTAAAATCTGAAAGCAATTACCATAAAAATATCTGAGCTATATATTGCCGCAAACCTCTGGGAGCATCCCTGGCTCATAAAAAGGCAAACTAATATGCTTTGTATTGTCTTCCTTAATCTTGAAGGAATTTCAGATTTAATTAAAATAAACCTGTTTTAGAACAAGACTCAGATTATCTACGGGTGCACGCTCGGCGCTTGCTAGGAATGGAGCAGCAGTTTTGTCTTTTGACACAGTGTAAAAGACAAATGAAGTCCAAGGTGGACGTGTGAAACTCTCACTGGCTTAGAGCGTTTCATGCAATGTTTACACATGGATTTCCTCTGAGGAAGTTTCTGGTAATTATTAAGGAGCGCTTTCGCCTCCTTTCCTCATATATCTACGCTGCTTCCCAACCACCTCAGTGTGAGGAATTTTTGACTATCACAAATGAAAAGGCTGGCAGAGGCAAGATGCTGACTTGTACAATTAGAATGAAGATGCTTTGTCCAAGTGCCACTGACAATTGGCGCAAAGGAATGTTGTTTTTTATGGCCAAATACTATGCGGGCTTACTTTGGCAATCTCTAGTGACATAATGAAAGCGTTCACAATTTTGCAAAAGAAAATTTCTTTGGGGCTCTGAAGTTCTGAATGTGTGTTTTTCATGGTTTATTTTTGCTTGCTGTTGACATTCACCGCCGGGAACTCTCGGCACATTGCTTTTTGTGTACGATGCTCGGCATGAACTCTTTGCTTCACTCTGCCCGACTGACCTCTCATCTTAATCAGGCTCTATTCTGTGTGGAAAATAACAGCCAACGTGGCCAAGAAGGGAGAAGGAAAGAATGGAAGAAATAATAACAATAACAACAGAACCCTAATACCAAAGGGCAACACCAGGATGTAAAGCTTGGAAATACACACGGTTGCTCAGATAACATTGCAATCCTCTGTTAGACAGAGAAGGAAAACTAGCTGATTAAAGTTGGCCTTCCCCTAAAAATAGAAACCACAGGCTCAGAAGGTCAAAAACAATCTCTGCTTACCTGAGACTGAAGGAGAAAGGGATTACAAAAACGGGTGTGCAAGCTAAACTCTCAATTTGTGTTCTAAAATAATAGGCAGCAGCGTATCATAGAAGTTATCAGCCCTGCTGACCAGATGTGGTGTGATGAGTCGATCCATAGGGAGACCAGGTATGAAAGGATGAATTTAGTGTGATTAAATGGAATGGAATTGAACCAAAAAACTCTAAAGAAATAATCTTGAAATACTGGGAAAGGCTAACCTTAGAGGATCGTCTCTCCTGGCCTATGGAACCAAGAATGAGGTCTAAGCGATTTGAATCATTTTTGCAAATAATAGCAGGTTACACTGAATGAAAGTCCTAAGCATTATGGGGAGCAGAAGGCCTGCATACGAGCCATCTTTTCAGCTCTGTTGGCATTGAGAATAATGGGTCAGTAGAAACTGAGAGCTCCCCAAAAGCTTAGTATTGTTTTAAACAATTATACTCTGCATTGCAGACAAGGAAAGCAAGGTGCAAGGTGGCTTGTGAACCTTAGAAACTGGGTTTTCATACACACATAGCACATATGTACATACACACATACGTCCCCTCCTGAAGTGACCTGACCCATCACTCATCTTAAGGTTCACTTTGATCATTAAGCCCAGTACAAAAGATCTTTCAAAAATGATGCTGTTTCCCCAAACCCAGGGGGTTCAGCATAGTCACATGCACATGAGCAGCAGGGTTTGGACGCTGCAAAAATGCACAATCAGTTATTTGAAAGACACACTAACCTCAAAGGCGGTGAAGGGAGAACTGGGGTCACAGGCAAGGAAACGTCTGTCTTAACTGATTTTCAACAAAAGATGCCTTTCTATGTTAGCTGCATTAAATAAAATAGTAATTTTAAAATAGCATTTTAGCAGATATAGAAGTTCATGTTCGCTTTTCCCCCTTAGTTTGTATATTTAATATACTACTGCTTAAGGTCAAGAGCACAGTATTGCCATCTCTTGAATTCTAGCTGTATTGTCCCAAGGCCTAACCAGATAAATTCTGTGTTTAAGACAGTCAAATTTGACCATAAATATCAAGTGTGTTTTTTTCTGTCTGACAGATTACTGCATCACAAAGCCTCACAAAATTAGATTTTTTTTTCCTATGGTACCTATTACCAAACCAAGCATCTTTTATTTATTTATTTATTTATTCATTTATTTATTTATTTTTATGGTCAGTTCAGCCCACTCTGGGGATGGAGTTTGTAAGGCATGTGGTGCCAGGGATTGAACCACTTGCCTGAGCTTGCCTAAGCAGGAGCTTTAGACTGCTGAGCTATCTCACCAGCCCCAAGCATCTTATAATAAGACTTACTATCAATTTAATAATTTCTCTGAAAACTTGATAAGCTCTCAGGGATCTAAAATCTTTAGTAGAGCTTCAGGCCTACAACTATTTCATAAAGGTTTCCCAGAGGTAAACAAACATAAGGGATGAAGCCAGTGTTCCACTACACTTAACTGAGCCTGCGAACATCAACACGGAACCTGGCTCACCTATCGCAGCCAACTTCCGACCTTGTCTGCTCTGGTTACCAAATTGGAATGAGTATTCACTTCCATATTTTGATAATTTTCATGCTTGGAAATATAATTCAGCTTTCTGCAAGTGAGAAAGCAAGGATTAAGAGGTAAATCTACTGACTTACAGTGACTCACCAGGCTGGCTAACTTCCACAACTCAGACTAGTATGCTGATCAACATATATAAATGCAACTGAGGTAGAAAAGTAAAATGGGTTCAGGAAAGATAACGATCACAAGGTTGGGATGGCTGTACAGCTCCATTCTTTTAATTCCATGAATAGAGAGGTTTGTTCTAATAGTGTCTGAGACAGGATATCAGGTCTGCATCTTGAACAATGAATAACCACTAAGACAACAACATACAATGTATTAATTATTGAAAACGTACTAGTAGTTGGTTGTGAAACTGTCTCATTGCTATTTGTTTCTCAATAAAAATATTTTAAAAAA
>NDGN011478386.1:0-13860 GCA_002564285.1 Tympanoctomys barrerae
TGTTTTGCTAAGCTTGTTCTAAGTAGGTGCTTTAGACCACTGAGCCATCTCACCAGCCCTGTAGCCACTTCTGTTCTTTTTATCTTATGGAGTAGTCACACTAATTACTCTGTGATCATCATGTATCTTGGATTTTATGGTCCCTACCTTTGCAGATGATTTTTCACCCACCACCAGATTCAGAGTTACATACTCTCAGTACTGCTCAATAAAAATTTTACTGGCTATATTATTGTTCAAAATAAGATACAGCAAACTTCCTGAAGATTCATATAATGCTATTAGCATTAGTGGGAAAAATACTTATGAGACACAAACCAGGAGACTTTAATTCAACTACAGTTAATTAGCTTTATAGATGGACACAAAGCAGATACTACTGAAAGTTTGTCATTTTCATCTCATTCGGCAGGCTGGCATGCATGCCCACCTGTCCACTCACCTATACAAGGTGTACATGACTGTACATGCAGATTATATTTTTGAGAATCCAAAAACATGTGGATCATCTTTACACAGAAAAGGATATATCCCCTACCACCAACTTTATATACCATTATTGTAGAAGGCCTGTACATCAATATTTATTTCAATACAGTGTAGTGTTGCATAACAAAGGAAGAATAATAGCCTTCTTCATCAGTCCAAACTAGTGATTACATTTCAGTGAAAGCTTTGCACTCATCTGTGAATCAGCCCAGAACTGATGTCAGTTCTTTGCCTACATCTTTGTCCTATAATAGATTTTAACATTTGATTGGCACTCATATAGACCAGTACTAAAATGTCAGGCCTAATTTCAGAGGCTTACATGCAATGTGGATTATGAAATAACAAATAATTAAGATAAGATTTACAATGAGATTACTGGCATAAAAGATACATAAATCAAATGCATTGGTTTCATTTTGCTGAGGCTAAACATATATTAATCAACCCTCTTGGACAGCTTTTACATGGAGCTTATGAAGAAGAAAATCTGTCTGGTTTTTATACCACAATAAGCAAATGTTTGGAGATAGTGCATGTCTTAATAGAGAGGTTATTTATTAATGCATTTTTATTAATGTAGAAATAAATTTGTTCCAAAAATTTTCTTCACAATATGCACGATCTATTGAACAGGTATTAAATTTAAAAGTATGTCTTTTGTAGATAGCGTATGATATATTGGAATAAGTTAAACTTCATGCAACAAAGTGAAAAAAATACCCTAATGTTTCATTTAGATCTAATGAGTATCAGGCACTGCTTGAATTATTTAATAATGATATCTTAATTATTTACAACTTTATAACAATCACAATATCAACAAGTTCATTTAAAATGGAGAACTTAAGCTTTGAAGTATATGCTAAATAATGTCTTAAAACTATACCCAAACATCCACATCTGATAGTCTGTTGGAGCCACAATTGCCATTCTCTAACTGAATTTCATTCAAAAGTTTTTTTTCCCCAAGATACTATGGTGTTATTAATGTTATGGTGCAATATTTTTAGGGGAAAACTGTAAAACGTAAAAAATATTCAGAACATGACAAAAGGCATTTTGGAGAATACAGCTGGCATGCAAAGAAAAAAACATTAAGAGAACCAAGGAATAGTAGGAGAGAATTTGCCAGATATAAATAACACCTTGTTTCATCCTAGATTCTGACACAACTGGGACAAAATGTAAAACATTTGAATGAAAACTTTATTATCTAAAACACACACTTTATTGGTAAAATGTGGCTTATTGAGAATGTGGCTTGGATCTAACTTTGAAGGTAAATTTCTGAGCTTTCTTGATCAGAACTTAGCTGTTCCCACCCGGTTCCAGGACAAGTAGCTATCAGTTAATACTTCTAGTTACAGGAATCGGGAAGGTCTTGTATGTTGCCACATAGGTAGAATTGAGAAGATCATCTGCCATCTATAGTCTTGGGATCAAGGAGGAAAAATACTGAAAGGCCAAAGGATATATGATCAATAAATGCTGAAATACTAACTCTACTATCAGAGAGATTGGATGAAGATATCACTTGCGTTAATCATTCTGAGTAGAAAGGAAAAGAAAAACAGGAAAGGTGGTGTAAGTAGAGAACATACAAAATCATAGTGCTGAAACACGTATCTTGTAAGGTAGTGGTTGACTGATTGTGTCAAAAATTGAGAAGGTTAGAAGCTTAACTAAGTTGGTTGAGCAACCTTACTTCCTAGGGTACAGGGGACCTGCCCTAGGGCTGCTCATCACCTAGATAGTGACAGCTTAGGCTTCAGTTTCCCAGGCACCCTGCTCTCACCCTGTTCCTCTTGGTTTCCCAGGCACCCTTCCCCCAAACTCTTTCCCCCTTGACCCCACGAAGAGCCAAACCCAAAACCACAGACAAGTTCGCCCGACTTTGACCTGGGCAAGCAACCACAGAAACTCCTTTGTTAATACTGAAAGTCCCCCAGAAGCCAGGTAGCCCTGCCAAGATTAGCTTTTCCTTGGTTGTTCCAGCGTACACACACACCCCAATCCACAAAACACCTTAAAAGCCCTGTGCTTTACCTTGTTCACTGCTGTCTTGGTCCACTAGACAGCCAGGCTCCTTGCTGCCCCCAATAAATCTTCTACTTGCATCAGAATGCCTGGTCTGGTTGGTTATGTGGGTTCATGCCTAACAGATAATATAAGGGAGAAATGCGGAAGAACAGATTTGTTACTGCTTCTTTAGAAGAGCTCAAGTCTTTGCCTTAACCATGAACATTATCTCCTGGCTTCCAGTGCAGACTCTTTAGTTTTCAATAAAAATCCTTTGGCCTTCCAATGCAGACTCCTCAGCCTACTGAGGCAGGATTGCACAGGATGCTACCCTGAACTGCAGACCTTCCACTGAATTGTTTAGTCTCCAGTGTACATACAGCTCTTCTGTGCTCTTCTGCATCTCACTCTGTAGGTGGCCATTATAAGCCAATATTGTAAATGATATGTATTTGTATACCTTGTGTTGTATCTGTTTTTCTAGTAAACACTGACTGGTACAGAATTTGGTACTAGAAGGTGTGTCATTGTGGTGGAATTGCCTGGCTGTGAGCCTTAGGAGCCTCGGGAATTAATTTGGAAAGGTTCTAGAAACTGGCTGAAGAGGCAGCACCCATGTGGGAGACTCTGGTCAGAGCCCTGAAACCAGAGTAGTGATGGAAATGCTTCCAGGCAGGATGAGGGTCAGGAGGTATCTATTGAGAAGGAATGCATTGGCAGCTGGATCCCAGGTGGTGTATATTGGGATTTGGCAGGAAGTTGGTCTGCATTTTGCTTGCGTTTAGAAATAGTGCCTGGGTGGCAGTAAAATGTCAATGCATTCTATCACTGGGATGGTGCCATGATTGTTGTTGAAGGCTTTTGTCCAGATCTTTGTTGAAAATTAAGAGCGAAGAGCCAGCAGGGTGATTTGAAGCTTTTGGCTAAAAGGATGGCTGCAGTGGAGCTGTGTATTGCAAGGATAAAACAGAGAACGGGCTTGATGAGAAGGATCAGGACGATGGAAAAATGACTTGAAGCCTTTCACCAGCAGAAAAGAGTATATTTGCAATGTACAAATATATTGCAGATGCCCTGGGGTGACTTTCAGTGTTGCCATACCCTGTTCCTAAGAGGCAATGGGATGTTGGAATTTTGATGGTAACAGCAATTGATACGATTTTAATGTAGTTTTTGGATACGTGTTTGTATTCAGGTTATTTTGTCAAAATGTTGTGGTTTCAACCTTGAATTTTGAGCAGTGTTTTAATATTTGCTTTTGGTGTGGGAATGAGTGCAATAAAAATTATGTGTATGTCATTATCATATTAATGTAAACCTGAATAGATCAAGACAGGTTAACTCTTTACAAATCTGTCAGTGGAGGCCAGGATTTAGGGGACTGTGTCTGGTTATTAAGTTGACCAGGGATGGATTGGGGTGGATTAACTAATGATCAACTTGTAACACCCAGCTGAACTGAATCAGTGTGGTTGTGGGTATAGAAGCCCCACTTAGAATTGTTGCCAATAGTATACAAAGGAAAAATGGTGGGTAAGATGGTATGTTGTTGATTCTCCTGGAGAAGCTTATCATGCTAGCTTTCCTGATATGAGCTTGGCTGTTCTCATTGTAAGAGGAGTTCAGGTCCTCACTGTCACTGAGAATGGATGCTGTTCCTTTTAGGGAAGTCCTTATTCTTCCCTGGAGCATCACTTCCTGGCTTCAGTATGAATTTCTTAGTCTTCTGGCACAGAGCCTTCATCTCTTTGGTGCAACTAGCTTCCACCACTGAGCTTTGGGTCTTCCCATGCAGATCCTTGACACAGACTTGCACCTGACATTGCTGTGGGCTCTCGGTTGCAAGTAGGACTCATGGAGGACATTCCTATGGGTTCTAGGCCTTCAGCTGGACTCATATAGGACACTACTGTGGAAATCCGGCCTCTCAGTTGGATCCTTTGACTCTCTGCTGCTTGCACAGATTGTTTGCACTCTTCTGCATCTGACTTTTTGGGTAGATATTATAAAATAATCCTACAAATTATGTGTGCCCCATATTCATTCATCCTTTTGTAAAACCTGACTACAAAGTGCATAAATGAATAAAATGATCCCTACCTTTCCCTGAAAGTGAAAAAAAATTCAGGTTCCCACTTCCTGTGCATTGGTCACTCCCACCACTGGGTCACAATACCAGACACTGCAATGGGAAGAAGAGATTCATCTGGGTCATGGTCCCCAAGGATTCACTCCATGTGTGGCTGGTGGTAAGGCAGAAATGACACAGAAGAAATTCCTAGTAGAGTGGAGCTGTTGATGTATGGCAAGCAAGAGGCAAAAAAAGCAGAAAGAACCCAAGACAGGGTAACCTCCAAAGTCACATTCTCATGACTTATCTCCTCCAATCTAGACCTATCTTCTAATAGCAAATGTAATGATGAATTTACCGATGGATTACTGCACTGACTGTAATGCCCCACAACCCAATTGCTTCCTAAAAGCTCCACATCTGAACCATCAGACTTTGGGGAAACATTTCATTTTCTTTCTCTTTTAGGTTACCTTTTATTAGTACGCTCTTGTAGCATGGAATGATTACTTTCATGATGGGGGATGCACACACACATATAGCCATCTTTAATTTTTTGTCCCACTTTTTTCCCCCTTTCTCTAATGCTTCTTCCCTTCTACACTTACAAAAAGTTATATTTCTATGTTTTTTTTTTTCAGTTTTGTTTTCTTTAGACCTAAACCATAATAGCTTGCAATACATGAGCTCTGGAAAAAGAAATAAAAGACATAAAAATGACAGCTGCTTTAGATTGCTTAAAATGAGAGAGAGAGAGAGAGAGAGAGAGAGAGAGAGAGAGAGAGAGAGAGTCCTCATTCAGGAGACAGTTGTTCATTCAGTGAGGTAGATATGGAAAAACATTAATGTTACCATCTGGCTGGGTTCTTCCCTTGAAACAGAAATAATTAGAGAGTCAAAAGGAAACTGAACAAAAGCAGTGTGTGTGTGTGTGTGTGTGTGTGTGCACATGCACACACATGTGGGGCAAATGCAGAAAGCAGCATTTATAGTAAGACAAAAGCAAATAGCCCACAGGAAAGTGAACCTGGGAAGGAGCCCAAGAGGAACTCTTTATTTAGAGTTTTAATACACAAATATGACTTCCTTTCAGCTCACGTGTGATCTGCCTCTGGGGTTATAAACAGGGAAGTTTGACTTAGAAGTGGGGCTAAGTGAACTCAGAGTATGTAGCAAGCATTTGCAAGCACCATGAATTTGAACTTTAAGCAGAATGAAGCTATTCCTTAAAGAAATATGGATCTTTTATTTAGGGACAAGAAAATTCTGCCATTCTGATGAGACTTTGTTTGTTGAGCCTCTTGTGTCTTGATATTGTTCTTTAGGTCATTGTGTCCTTCACTGAGGGCCTTTCTGGCTAGTCCTCTCCCTGGCTGCCTAGAACTCTCTGTGTCACGACCCTCCCTGTACTCCTCCTCACAAGGGCCAGTGTCATTCTGAAAAAACTTCTCATTCTCTCTTGGGCCTGCTCCTCCTCAACATTCTGCAATACACACCATGATTCACTCAAACTTATCAGATCAATGTTGGCAGCCTGTTGTTAGATTAGAATAGAATAACCATGTTAGTGTGCAGAGTTCCTGGTTCATTCTCCCCAGATCACTTGCTGTCTTATTTATTATCTTGGTACATTGTTATACATGGTAAATATGTGCAAACTTATCTGCCAGTGAAAATTGAGTTAAACTAGGTTTGAAAGGATGAAAAATGTTTACCACTTAGGGCAAACATGGATCCTGCTTATAACAAAAAAAGAAAAAATTAGAAGAAAACTTTCCATGACTTAAAGCCAGTAATTAGTAAAACTAAGTCTTTCAGTAGTGCTACAGCTAAGATAAATACCAAAATTGCTCATAATCAATGGACCAATGTCCAACCAATTCTAGGAATTTTTTTCTTCTACTTGAAACATTGAGGGGCTGGGGGTATAGCTCTGTGGTGTAAGTGCAAGGACTCAAGTTCGATCCCTAGTACCACATGTCACGATGGCTAGCAGGCATGGTGGTGCACATCCGTAATTCCAGCACTGGGATTGCTAAGAGAGAAGGATCACTATGAGTCCAAGTTGGTAGCAAGACCCTGTAACAAAAAAATAAAAATACATAAATACATAAATAAAACCATGGAATCTTTGCTTATCTTTAATACTTGTTTTTACACTTACCATTTCTTGTTATATACATAGCAGCACCCAGCTAATGACGCTTACTTCCTTGCCATAAAACACACATTATTAAGTGCACTATGCTAGAATTTGTGCTCTGACTTTTGAATGTTATCTCGTTCCTACTGCATCATAAAGTTAACGGAATGATTCAATTTTACAGTTGAAAAACTATCTCCAAACAAACAACAAAAATCTAAAGCTTAGAGCTCTAAAATTATTTATTTATTTATTTATTATGTATTTAGTACAGGGTCTACAGGGCCTCACTACATAGATCGGACTTATAGTGATTCTCCTGTTTTTAGCCTCCCAAGCACTGGGATTACAGGTGCACACTACCACACCCAGACTCAATCGACATCTCAGCGCACCCCTGAGGTGAGGCCGGCATGGCATGCCAGGGGTTGAACCCTGGCCGCTGCATTCTGCCTAAGCAGGATCTTTAGTCTAAATAAATTTATTAAGGTAAAACACCAAGCATATGCTAGTGTGAGGGTTTCTCCATCACATATTTTATATGTGCTATCCATATAAAACTTTTTTTCTTTTTTGTATATTAGCGAAGGGTCTACAGGGTGTTCAGGGTCTCACTACTAGATCGCACTTGTAGTGATCCACCTGTTTACAGCCTCCCAAGAGCTGGGATTACAGTCATGTTCCACCACTCCCAGTCTCAATTGCCTTCTCAGCCCACCCTGTGGGGCGGGGCTGGCGCGGCAGGCCCAGGGATTGAACCCCAGCCCCTGCACCTGCTTGCAGATGCTTTAATCCATTGAGCTATTTGGCCGGCTCAAAATTTTGTGTTTATTATTCATTTATTCTACAACTTCTGCTGGCACTAAATTATTTTAGGCCCTAGGGATATAAGTTGATGGCTTAATTAGATTAGCAGCCAATGAGGGAACAGACATAAATGTATTAAATTAAAAATTCTAAGTGTTGGGGTTCAGCAATATACATATTAATAGCCTTTCAAATGATGTCCATAGAGACAGTTTCGCAATTTGGGGTAACAACAATAACAAACAAAATCCCTAAGAAATTTTACAGGAACTTCTTCCAGACGTGTAGTACTCATTGTATTTTACCACTTTGTTCTTTGCCCCACCTCATGAGTATTTTTTGGAAAAGGAAAGACAACTAGACAGCCTAGCTACTCAAAACCCCTCATTTTTGGCTTCAGGAATTGACAAACAGAGACATACAACAGCGTAGCCAAGACTTCCTGTGGCAATAACCGCTACATAGTTCCAATTTCTGGTTTCAATCACTATGCTTCTCCATGTTGGTCAATCTCAGTACTGTCATTACTACATTGTATGTAAGAATAATAATACCAGTTGGTAAAAACAAATGTTACCCATTGTTCACAGACACTGCCATGGAAAATATACATCCCATGCTTTCTTCAAAAGCTTCATCTGTCCTTTTGCACTTGGATTCTTATTTTTCCATTTGCTCTCATGGACAATACCTGAAGATAATGAGTTATCACAACATCACTATTTTATTATCAAAACCATTTTCCATTATTAAGTTTACCTTCTATACCATCTACTTAAAACAATTGCTAGAATCTTTTACTAGGTTATAGGGCAAGAGCAAATTACGAGGCACTGTGTTGGCATATAGGAATATTCTTTGTCCAGCTACTCATGAGGTTGAAGCAGGAAGACTACAAATTCAATCCCAGCCTGGGCAATCGAGGCAGCAGAATGAGATCCTGCCTTAGGAAAACCTATCCCTGTATATCTTCTAGTTGCTTCTATTGCTTGCAACACTGACAAAGAAACTCCACTGTGCTTTTTACTTTATGTGATACCTTTAGGTACAATTTCTCCTTTGATTGTCACAAATACAATTATAGGAAGCCAAATTTTCTGAGAGAATAAAAATAACTTGCCTCAAGGCAAATTGCTAGTAAGTTCTCCAACCACAATTTGAACTCAGATTTCCTCGTGTTAAATTTATAGCCAGCATGTTACTTTACACTCCTGAGGCAATCCAAATGTACTTTCAGAGTGAATGTGGTATTGATTGGTATTCTTTAGAGAGACCTGTTTTTTTTTTCTCAAGTAAAAATGCAAATGAGTAGTAAAAATGTATCCAATAAAAAGTGGACCTTCACTTTAAATGCTTAAAATTATATAGTAAAAGTACTGAAGAAAAGTAAATCTAGTTATTGTACACTGGCGGATTTGTTACCTCAGGAGTAGTTCTGGCATCATAGTTTTAATAACTTTAAATGCATTAATATTGTGGTCATGGCAGCTATCAGTAATAAGGATATATAGACATTGAATCATATTTCATTGGTTTCAACATTTCCATGCAGATAAAGATGTAATTGCATTAATTTTTATGATTCTGTTTCCTAGGTGATATGACATTGGACTTAAAAATATCTATGCATGTCTGATATTTAATCATACTGTAATAAAACCATTTTATTTCAGATAAAGAATCATTTTCATTAATTGTAAACTAATATATAAAAACAAATGGAAAGAGATTATCTATCTTGGAGGAAATATTAAGCACAACTGATTGCCTTTTGGTGCTTTATGTATAAACAACTATGTATGCATTTTTATATATGTAAATATTTTAAAGTCTTACACTCAGTGAGATAAAAATATGAATGCTACATTTAAAAAATTTATTATAGTAAAGGACACATTAATATTAACCTTGCTCAAAATCCTCCCCTTCACTTCAAATACAATCATCTCATCGTTCTTGACACATTCTGAAGCTGTGTTGCTAGTCCTCTTTCGTGAGTGGCCCTGATGTCTTAAATTTATTCAAAACACTTATCTGTCCTAATTATGTAGACTTTGTGGATGATGCAGAACTCCCATGATGCCAGATGCAGTTAGTGAGGCGTATGAGGATGCACATGATGTTTTTGCAAGCCTGCCTGTTCCTTTTCTCATTGCTGAGACCCAATGCTCAAAGTTCAAAAGAGAAAAGGTTTATTTCTGCTCACAGTTGTAGGGATTTCAGTCCATAATCAGCTGACTCCAACAGCATCACATGACACAGGGGCACCAGAGAGGAAAAAGCATTCACGGCAGGCAGAAGACAGCAAAAGCAGCACTGCAACAGCAGGTTCTTTGTGTTCCTTTATGTTCTATCTAGGATGCCTGCCCTTATGGCGGGAAGCACCTGAACCCTGAGCAGTGCTAAACCAATCAGTGGATTTAGTAATCATGCACCTGGGATCTCAGTGTCACACACTATAGATTCATCCACCTCTGAAAAAGCTCCACCTATGACTGCATGGAGCTTTAGGGGGACATCTACACAGAAATTATAGCACTGTCTTTCCCTTGAACAGCACTTGGCAGTAGCATTCTCTGGACATTTGATGACACTTTGTAAAGATACAAAAGGAAACATTCAGAACAGCTTCAGAAAGTACAAAGAATATGTGCTGGTGAGATAGCTCAGCAGTCTAAAGTGCCTGCTTAGGCAAGCTTAGGCAGACCTAGAGGACTTGCGTTCTATCCTGGGCACCACATGCCGTGCCAGCCCCACCTTCAGGGTGGGCTGAGCCAGGAGAAAGAAAGAAAGAAAAAGAAACAAACAAATAAGAAAGAATAATGGGATAAGTGGATTCAAAGCAAGACAGAGTACTTTGAAAAGGATTTATGGCGCTGTCTCTTTTTCTGTAATTTTTTAAAAATTGAAATTTCACCAGTGACTGTGATCATATATTATATAATGCTATATCATCATGCAGATTACAGGTTGGGACATTCTGTACAAAGAAGATAGGTTACATATGTATTTATTTAAGGCAAGTCGTAGAAGAAGGTATATGTTCAAATTCTGATGCTGCTGTTTTCTAGCTGTCTATCGCAAACCAATTTAATTCGAGGACTCTGGTTTTGGAACAGGGAATTGGACGTGTATATGAAAATATAAATGTTTACTTTGTTCATATTTATCTATGTATTTATCTATAAATCTGTTTATTATCTATTAATGGCATGGTTACCTCTTGAATTCTCCATGTGGAATCTTTTAAAAATAAAGCTTATCTGCTGCCACAAATTTTGGTACATACTGAAATGAAGCTACTTTTGTTGAAACCCAGAGTTTGCATCACAGACACCTTTTAATATTCTACTTTTACATATTGATCAGTATCTTCTTCTATCTTCTGTTAGGGCCTGTTCTTTCTAAGTTCCTTTTTTTTTCAGAACCGGGGATTGAACTCAGACCCTTGTGCTTGTCAGGAAAGTGCTATTCCACTGAGCCATCTCCCTGGCCCCCTAAGTTCCCTTTTAAGGGTATGATTCAAATACAAAATTATGAGCAGAAATATCTCTCATTTGTCCTAATATTCCATGATTGCACTCTGAAAGACGGTTTAAAATGAATATAAATGTATGGAGATATCTCTTGCTTTCTCTTTCACTTTTCTCTGGGGTCTGTTTATAATAGCACATCAGTACCAATTCTAACTTTTTAAGTGTTTAAACAATGTAATTGTTTCAATAAATATGTTACATTTCTCTGTATTTGTAAGCTCTGACATCAATGCTATTGCTGTTACATACTGTTATGCAAATTTTTATTGAATTATTTAATTATGTTATATATACATGTTTACTTTTCATTCTGAAAACTTTACTACCAGATTTATTTGTGCCATTTAGATATACACAATTAGCACATTTATTATAAGGAACTGGCATGTGTACATGATGTATTTTGTCCCCTCTTCACATACTTGTTTATAAAGTTTTGTTTCCATTTTACCCTTCTTTTCTCATTTTTGCTTCTTTACCCCTTTCCTTTGCCCCATCCTCCTAGATTCTATTTCCTTTAGAAAAATTTCTTCCTATTTGACAATATCTACTATACATTCTGGTTCTTACTTACACTTTCAGTTTCTTACACCAAAGAGACACTGATATTTACATATGCTGTCTGATTTATTTCTGAGCAGAGACAAATGGATCACATAAGGGTGTGATCCTTTGAGGGCGATCCATTTAGTCTCAAGGTTATCCTCCTTTTTGGCTTAGTAGTAACCCATTGTTTAAAAAAACTCATCTTTTTTGTCCATTCATCAGCTGTTGGGCATTTGAGTTGTTTCTAAGATCTAGCTGTTACAAATGATATGCGTATAATCATGGGTGAGCACATATCGCTGTAATATGCTGCTTTAAATTCATTTGGAAATATACCAAAAAAGGAATAGCTGGGTCAAATTAGACCACTAGTCCTAGTTTTCAGAGGAATATTCACACTGATTTCCACAGTGGTTACAAAAGGCCATACTCCGCCAATAGTAATACTCCTTTTTTCTTATATCCTTGCCAGCATTTGTTATTTGTAAATTTCTTGATAATAGCTCTTCTTCCTGGAGTGAGATGGAATCTCAGTGTTGTTTGAATTTGCATCTCTCCAATGACCAGTGATGTTGAACATTTTTAACATATTTATTTTCCATTTGTACTTCACCACAGGTGCCCATTTTTGGATGTTTTTCTTTAAATTTGGAGGGTATAATTTTTTCCAATTCTTCATGTGTTCTAAATATTAGCCCATTGTCTGAGGAATGCTGGCTAAAACTTTTTCCCACTCTGTAAATTGTCTTTTTCAATTTGTGGGTGATTTTTTTTCTGTGTGAAGCTTTTTAATAAAATGAGAACCAAATTGATTTTTTATAGTATTTCCTGTGTGGTCAGGGTTTTGTTTGTGTAGTCTTTGCTTACACCTACATCCTCAACATTTCTACCTATTTTATCTTCAGTCAAATTTGGTGTTTCCATTTTATAAATTTCAAGTCAGGTATTGTTCTACTCCCTGACTTGCACTTGTTGCTTAGAATTGTTTTTGCTATTTTAGGTCTGTTGAGATTCTGAATGAATTAGGATTTTTCCTAAATCAGTGAAATATGCTGATGATGTTTAGATCTTTGATCCATTTTGATTTTAGTTTAGTGTATGGTGATAGACATAGTTCTAATTATGATCTTTAGCATGTGGAAAGCCAGTTTTTCCAGCACCATTTATTGAAGCTGCTATCTTTCTTCCAGAAACATATTTAGCCCCTTAGTCAAAGATAAGGAGGCTGAGTATGTTTAGATTTGTTTCCAAATCTTCTAATCTTTTCCACTGATCCTCAGGTCCCTTTTTATATATATGGAATATATGGGAATATATATATGATATGTATGTGTATATATATGGAAATGAACTCATGACCTCATGCTTGCTAGGCAGGCTCTGTGTCACTGAGCTATACCTCTGGCCCTGTAGTGTAATTTCAAGTCAGAGTTTATAATAACCCCTGACTGGCCTTTGTTATCTATGATTATTTTTACTATTTTAGGTCTCTTCTGCTTCAAAAAATAGGATTATTTCCTATGGTTCTTTAAGATATGATGATGGTATTTTGATTGAGATTGTGCTACATCTGCCTAATAATTTTGGAAGCATGGCCATTTCACTATGTTCACTACCCAAGAACCTACATAGTTGGTATGTTGATAAGGAAGATCTTTCTATTTCCTGTTATACTCAATCTCCTTTGTCAGAGTTCTGCAGTTTTCAATATAGAGATCTGTTACTCCCTTGGGCAAATTAATTCCTAATTATTTCATTTTTTGTTGTGAAAAGGGTTGTTTCTCTAATTTTCCTCAGGGCATTTGTTATTTTTATATGGGAATGCTATTGATATTGGAGTATTGACCTCTTATCCAGCTCATAGTTTAATTTGGACATTAAATCTTTTGATTATTAAGTATTTGGTGAATTCTATATAGATTATCATGACATCTGCAAATAGCAAAATTTAATTTCATTCTCTTGTCTATTTGCTCTGGTTAGTATTTCACTGTCACCACCACTCATATTCACTATAGTTCTGGAAATATTAGCCAGAGAAAATAGGCAAGAGAAAGAAATTAGGGACCTGGGATTTGATCCTCAGGCCTGCCATGCCAGCCCCACCCCTAGGGCACGCTGAGACAGAAATTGAGATTGTGTATGGTGGCACATGCCTGTAATCCCAGCTCTTGGGGGGCTGCAAACAGGTGGATCACTATGAATCCAATCTAGTAGTGAGACCCTGAACACCCTGTAGACCCTTC
>NDGN011478393.1:0-17650 GCA_002564285.1 Tympanoctomys barrerae
TGAGAAATATACTCATTATGTATCACAAGACATGTACTAATAAAAAAGTAAATGATTAGTCAGTCTACTCCCTATCCCCAGAGTCTAGTTCTAATACTCTAAAATAAGACACTCTTGTTTTTACACCCATTCTGTCCAACTTCAAACCATAGATTCTTATTCAGGACTATCACTGTATTTGGAGGTGAGTTGCTTGCCCCCACTAAACACAAGAAGGGTAAGGGTATTTATACCCTTCTTAAACAGAATTGTTACTCAAGCAAAGAAGTAGTGAATGTGAAGCATTTTGTAAACTTGAAAATGATACACAGCATAGGTTGCCGCCACTGGGCAGTGACCAGAGTTGGTTGACTGGCACATGTACCCCTCTAACATGTAAGACCTTGTACTCAAAGCTTCACTTTGCTATCAGAAGCATGAGAAGGCTTCATAATGTCATTCTCTAATTCTCCACTGACTCTCGGATATAACAGTAATTGCTAACAAAGTCTCAGAGAAAATCAAAATTATGGAAACTAGACGTGTTTGACACATTGCCTGGCAGATCATAAGTGTTCAATAACGGTCAGCTGCTAATATCGACTTTGGGGATTATCGTCTATTTCAGTCCTTTTTTGATTATGAAATGGCAGCTTCCTTTCCCACTCTACCACTAGATAGTTTTCATTCATGTTGTTTTAGCTTTTTTTTTTAAGATTAATTATTACCAACTCTGATAACCACTAAAGATTTTTAAAACTTCCCTTAAGTGTCTGTGTATGGATTCTTTTTTTTATACATAATAACTATATTTTTATTTTTTAAAGAATACAAGACAGTAATAAAAAGCAGCGCTACAAGTGATACAAAATTTCACTGAACAAAGCAATAGGAGTTCAACAGTACTTGTTGTATATGATGTTACTACAAATTAGTTGCTTAGGTCACTGGGCATAAAGGTATAAATTGTTTTAAAAAAACAAAAAATTTATAAGAAATTAAAAAGAAAAATATAAGAATAAAAAGAAAAAGATTTTGAGCATTAATTGCTCTATTCAAAAGACCAGCAGAAATTGGCAGTACACTTATCCAAAATATCTTGCATATATACATAAATATATCTTTTTCTAAGACATATTTTTCCCTTCTTTCTTTTGCCCTTTTCCTCATTCCAGTTTTGTGAGCCTTTTCTAACAAGGCTCTATGCCTGACTCCTAATGGGCTTAGTGAAATCTCCTGCGTGCTAATGTTCATGAATATACGTGATTATACTTATAAGCCTTTGCTGGTCATAGAAATAGTAATAATCACTTTCCTAAAATTTTACAAAGAAGTCCCAGCTCATATTACAGTTTATTACCAATTTTTTAAAAGATATTTTAATATATTCAATATCTCATTAAGAAAAATCGGCGTTCCCTGTGGTCGTTCTTGTAGGTTATTGCTCAGCATCAGTAATGGACGCCAACCGGTTCAACAGAAAGATCGCTCTTTGTCCCCCTAGCGGCCAAACGCAAAATAACAATGGGTAAAGAAGAGACTCAGAATTACTGAGTAAAAAAACAAAACAAAACAAAACAAAAAAAATGCCTTGATTTCACAGGCGAAGAATCAAAGGCCTAAAGAACTTAGATTGGCCAAAATCACATCAAGTGAAGCAGCAGATCACCAGCATATGGGAAAGTTCAAGGATGGTTTGGATATCATCACGTCTGGATAAGTACCCAAAATTCCACTTAGTTAAGGGTCTTTTAAATTTTTCTTTATTAAGTGACACCAGGATATTTTATTTATTTTCTTTTTGCTTCCAAAAAAAATAGTAAGTACAGCTTCCCAAGGAAAGACAAAAACCACAGCTGTGACCAGCAATTCTGCCTGAACACTGTATCAACTTTCTTTTGCAAGAAGTGAAGTCTGCCCGAGGGTTATAGAGGGCACCAGCAGAGCTCTGTACAGAACTGGCCAGCAAGAGCCAAGGGTGGTGCATGCTTGGAAACGGGCAAGGACTTCAAAGAACAAGAAAGGAACTAACTATGGTTTTTCTTACCTGTACGATACTCCTAAGCAGGGGAAAATGGAGGCAGGAAAGGCATACACCTGGTACAAGATAAAGCCCAATTTTCTTGATTGAAAGAAAGATACATAATTTGGTTTATTTGCTAGCTCTAAAATTTAACAAAAGTACAGGTTTGGTTTGGACACAAATACATTAGAGAATAGAAACCATTAGCCAGATATTTTGGGGCTGGTAATTCAGAACATGGTTGTATAACACCTAAAATGCATTTATCTTAAAATCAGAAATTTCAGGTTATGGCAGGTTTTAATTTTCATATCACTAACCATAGTTTCTGCAGTAAACTCAGTGAATCTGAAAGCATCTAAACTTCAAAGTAAACATCTCAATCTCAGTTCTGGTTCAGCCTAACTGCTGACATGAGAGAAGTTACTTCCAATGCCTCAGTTTCCTCAACTGCAAATGAGAGCGTAATATTCACTGTATTGTCAGACAGAGAACATGCCGCACATACGCATTCAGCAAATGTCAGTGTTTGGTCGTATCAGAATACAGAAATGCTCATTTTCTTTACTTAAAGTCAAACAGAAAGCAAGAATAAAGTGAATAAAAACAACTTCAGGTTTGGAAATGGGACACATGCTGGCACAGTCCTCTACCTCTAATAACACGTGTGACGTTGGACCAAAGACTCAACCTGCACGACTTTTGCCTTCTCACTGAAAAGAAAAAGAAAATTAAATCTAAATTTAATGATGTCAAGTTTGATAAAGATATAAAAGATTGCTTAACCCCAAATCTGATCTTTGAATTCACTTATAACAAGTGTTGATCCAGAATGTGATTGAACATCTTCAGTGACAGGACTGAGTTCTACTACACCTGCAGCACTTCCGCTTTAAACGTCCTTTCATATGTTGAGCTGCAATCCACAATCTGCATGTCATTGAATCTAAGGTACAAATGATAGGAATCAGCGCCATTATTTTATGTGTCACTAAGAAATAAAAGTACTGCCAATTATGCCATGCCGCGATGCTTTCTTGTCATATCCCTTGTAAGAGGCATAGAAATTTCAGTGAGGTTAAAGCAGGAAAACCGGGTGCCTTAGAATAAACAAAAGGCAACATCTTCAGCAGTTTCTTAAGATGATCATATATATGCAAGTGTCTGGAATGTTAGAAGTCCATCTCATTTTTTCTCACTGGAGAGTTGTTTGAGTGTTATAAAATTCTCCTTTCCAGTCTTTTCATTTTTAACTCATAAGCAGGATCTTAAGTTTATGAACCAACCCCAATTTTTGTCTGCCAAATTCACTCTAGTTTCTCTGAATCTCTACTCATTCATAGAGTCAAGCACCAGGTACTTCATCAAATACCAAAACTGACATGATAACCAAACCTCCCCCCCCAAAAAAAATTTAGCACCTTCAGAAATACAATGAATATATAATGTATCAGATGACAAGGAACTTAAAATAAGTAATGAAGTCTACTCCAGGTACTACACATATCTCACAATGTACAGTGAAAATACAAGAGAAGGGACCGAAAACAAAAGGATATTTCTATGTGCTTCCTGAAAAGAACAGAGGCTGTAGGTGAGGCCTGGTCCATCATAAAGGAAATATTGGTACCTCTCCAGATGGGAACCTTCATTCCAACTTCACATCTTTTTCTCTACCTTCTTTTTGACAGCCATGATATACTGCGAAATTTTGATGTTCTTACAATCTATAAAATCCCAAAATATTTTTTAACATATGCTATTATATTGTCTTCCCCACTTGAGCTTGTCACTCTTCCCATCAAGTGCTTCTATAATTGGGAGGCGGGTTGATGGAAAAGGAGCATTATTTTTCCTGCTGAGGGAAGAGGTAGGATTTTGCGTTTATTCTGGTCTTGTTATGGCTTGTGTTCCAATGGGACACTGCTAGGCTTGAGGGCAGTACAATTAAGGATGTGAGTGCCATCCGCCCTAAGTAATCTGGATAAAATAAAAGAGGCAGAGAGAGGCTGTTGAGGTTCCTTGTTGATTTGCTACCTTCCGCCCACCATGAGTGGTTGCCCCTGTGTCTTGTGCCACTCTGCCTTGCAGCCAGGCAATTATGGACTGAAACCTCTACAGACTGCGTGCTAAATAACCTATCCCCCTCTAACTTTGGGTGTCGGGTATTTTGTCCTAGCAACAACAGAAAAGTAACTAACACAAATCTATACACTTACTTACAAGGACATCCTGGTACATCAGATTTCCTCCTCACAACCTGTTTCTTCTCAGTGAGGCCAGTCCTTTTGAGCTATAGTACAATCCAGATACTCTGCCTGCCAAACTTGAGTTTTCATATCTGGTCAGGCAAGTTTACATTCCACTGGAAGACAATGAATAAATATAAAAAAGAATTCAGCAAAATTGAAGTCAGCTTTACATACCTTCAAAGACCCAGAGCACTAAAATATTCTCGATACTTTAGTATAGGTCAATAATGTGCTGCTGCTGTGCATTTATCTCTGTTGAAAGTCTCCGGGCTTACTGTAATCTACCTACAGTCATGAGTCACACATAATGATCAAGAGGGAAATGTCTTAATGCATCCAGGGATCCAACTCACTTTGAATACTGTGCTGGAAGCTCTCCCAGGATTAGAAACCTGGATGAGCACATGTAATTTGTGTGAATTTAGTTTAGCTTGTATTGAGATGTCTATGGCCCCTTACAAAAGGGAAATTCCATTGAGGTTTCCCTTCTCTTTGTTTCAGTTCACTACTACCTAGAGTGGCTAAAGCTGTTTCTCCCCTTTAAACTACATTTTCCTGCCACTTACATGCGCATGCACACATGAGGCAAGGGTGGAAGGAGCATTCATTCTTCACCGACGTCTGTTCACTCGTGCACACGAAGCTGAAATCATAAGCAATGTAATGAACACGCTATTTCTAGCAGCAACCCATTTAGGGTAAGCTGTTGATCAAAGATTTGGATTGGTTGAGTCAAAGCCAGCAATGCCAAGATTCCTAATTAGGCACATGGGTTCCGAAGTGAATTTTTCTACTAATCAGGAATAACAGTTAATGTCCACAAAAATGTTTATACCAGGTAGTCACTGCATACAGAAGAATATTATTGAAATGAAAGTCAGGGAAGTTGTAATTATTTATTTATATGCATCTCCATTGTAAAGATAGGATAGCCTCTTAATCATCTGAAGCGAGATTTAGTGTAAGTTAGAAAATTCATCATCAAAATTAATATCCTTAATAATGGTCTATGAAGGAGATTCTTTTAAAAATGAAACTGTAAAAAGAAAGAAGTCATTCTGACTGAAGCATATAAAATAATGAAACAGCCTGAAAACCAATGAGCCGCTTCAGCCTTGGCAATGAGCTAAAGAGAAGAGAGCACGGGCAATGGGACCTTCATTTTGGTCCTGGGGGAGCCAGCGTGGCCCGTGGGCATCTGCTGCCTCCTCCTTCTGCACCTGCAGGTCCCCAACAAATCCAAGGAACACCTGACCACTCAGAGCTCCTCTCTCAGAAAGTAGAAAGGCAGAAAGTCACTCTCTTTCCATCGGGTAAGCTCTGGAACTCTGTGGTGCTGTCTCTCAGGGGGCTGAAAGCCAAGGGAGGAGACAAAAGCTACCTACATGAGCGGAATGCTGGTGGCTTCTCCAGCCCGGGGCCTCTCTACAGGCCCTCCAGAATTTCCATGCTTAAGTTCCATGAGAAACTCCCATGGGGTGATGGCAAGGCTGTCTCGCTTGATTAATGATTTCTGATTGGCTTCTGTAAGTTCCCGGGCTTTTTTGGTCTGCCAGAGAACAAAATATAATAAAACATAGGTGACAATTATAAGCATTTATTTATTTATTGTTTTTTTGTCTCTTTGAGACAGTCTTGCTATGCAGTTCAGGCTGGCCTTGAACTCACTTTGTAATGCAGGCTCAAATTCGCAGCGATCCTCCTGTCTCAGCCTCCCAAGTGCCAGGATTACAGGCATGCATCACCATGCCCAGAAATCGTTTTCCTTTAGTAACACTCAGTTCTTTACCTTTGCAACCAAGATAAAACAATTCTGTGTATTTACACAATCCCATGACTCAACACTAATAACTACTGTGGTGAGTGTTACTAGGAAACCTCACAGCCTCATAAGTCTTTTAGTGCAAGATCCTGGGGTAACCTGTCCCTTATGTAATTTAATGCTACCACCTGAACTGTTCAGGTACACTGTCCACTTTTCATAAAAGTAATTATTTTAACCACCTTTGACTGGTAACTTAACGAGGTTTGAAGGATAGTTTATGGCAAACAATTAGAGATTTCCTTTGTGACATTTTAACGGGTTCAGTGGATAGAAAATGAACTTTGCTGTTGTATCATAAGATCAGTTATTGTGTATGCCTATCTCTAGAGGCATTCTGAACATGTGCCTAATCTTATTAGCATACATATATGTTCGCTGCACAGATAATCTGTGGTTCTGTGTGTCCACGACATATCTGCACACAGTTGTACCAGTGATATTTGGTCTCTTGTGCTTCTCAGTTATGTTGCTTTGGACACGTTACTTAACTTCTCCTGTGTCTTCATCAATCTGTTTTCTCTATCTTGATGGGCACCAAAAAAAAATGACTTGATAGAAGAATTAAATAAAATGAACTATGAAAGGACTTTTGTAAGAGGTAAAGAACTACACCGAGACAAGAAACCATCTTTTGCATCAAATGTGTCATAAATTCATAATCTCAGGAAGGGACTATGAACCGGAAGCAGCCTTCTTCTCCCGTCTTTTCATCATAAGAATTTAAACAGCTGCAAGATGGGAAAATGTTCAGCCTCTTTTGGTAAATGGATGGCAAGTCTTCATTAGAAAGAGATCTTTTCAAGAAAGAGACTCAAAGTCCTTGCACTGTCCGCGTGTGGAACATCTGCGCTAAAGCTGTTCTCCACGCACTTCTCTGAAGCACTGGCTGCCTAGGGGAGATACTTTGATTTTGGCTTTATTTAAATACCTGAACTTCTATTGAAGACACAAAAGGTTTTCTAGTAAGAGCTCTCTTGGGAACAAGATCAGCCCCCAACCGCTTTAATCACTAAGAGGCCAAGTGGCCTGGAATTGCCCAGGACACTGAGCAATGGAAATCTCCCTGAAAACTCAGCATAGCAAACAGCTGGCCTGGGCTGCTGCTGACCTCGGGTGCAATCACTGTGGTAATTAGATTTAATTCTCCTAATTCAACAGCGCCTGACTCCATCATGTCTACGTCTCCTCTGTAGAAAGCCATTACTCTCCTTTAATAATACTTGGGCATGTTTAAGACATTTGCAGCCGTTCTCTAATTTTAGAAATCCGTTCTAAGGGATAGTAAACACGGCCATTGGAGCAGCTTTGTGTAGCAAAGAGTTGAATCTGGCGGTTATCCTAGTTCGGTAACTTTCCAGAGACATCTTAAACACGACACAGACCGTAAACATTGTTACACACGCTGCGCTGCACGCCTCGTGTATCCTTGTTGCAGTTCTTTTAGAAGGATGGCATCAGTCAAGCAGTCACTGGCGAGCTCCAAGGGTTTGGGTTGGGAGCGTGCTTGCAAGCCCAGGGAGTGTGGCTTCAGGCGTCCGCTTCCTGGGGCTCCTCACTCCCAGAGAGAGACCAGGGACTGTCTTAAAGCCGTCTTCTGGGAAAAGAGCCGTGAATCCGTATCTGCTCGCGTCTGTGTGTGTTGCAAAGAACAGGCGTCGGTATTGTTGTCTCAGGGGACCGGCTGTTTCGTGTGTGTGCATGTTGGGTGCGCTGTGTCACGAAGCTGGCTGGCATCGCACAACGCGACGCGGCACGGTACCGTGTCCCTGGGAATCATAACTGCTCGGTCGGTTCAAAAAAGAGCAGTAGACCATTGCTGTTAATAGTACCAGGTGCCCTTCGCTAATATAAGAAGGGATCACCCGAGTCACGCAAGTTCTCAGGATGTCTTAACACCCCCTCCCCCCGCCGCGCCCTCAGCCCCCAGTGCTAAGAAAGAAAAAGAAGGGAAAGCCTGGGGCTGCACGAGTGCTCGGGAGCGAATTGCTCGGGACTTGAAACACTGGGAGTCATTCTGTCGTGGGGAGGGGGCGGGCGGGGGCAGACTCTGGGCCGCGGTAACAAAGTCCTCCTCTCTCCGCTCCCTCCCACTTCATTCACTTGCAAATCAGTGTGTGCCCACAAGAGCCTGCTCTCCCGAGCCCGTAACCTTCCCATCCGGAGAGCTGCAGTTTCAGCCACAGCAGCGAGAACGGCGGAGCCGGCGGCGGCGGCGGCGGCAGCAGCCTGGGCGGGTCGCAGGGCTCCCCCAGAGCTGGCAGTCGCGCAGAGGTGGGTTCGGGGTCTGTTGGAAGTACCGGTGGTGATGCGTGCATCTTTCCTTTTATTATTATTTTTTTTTTCCTTTTAAATTCTGTGGCGTGGATGGAAGCCAATCAGAACGAGAGCGAGCCCTAGCCGCCCCGCGGGTGCGGCGCGCGGGTCCGGGAAGGCTCAGCCTGCGAGCCGAGAGTGCTGCGCGCGGTCCGGTGCGCGCTGCTGCCCTTGCCTAGGACCGCGCCGCTGCCGGGAGCCCTGCGCGCTGCTGCGCTCCTCCGCTCCGGGTAAGACAGATCCCGCGTAGGGCTGGGAGGGGACGCGGGGAGCCAGCCGCCCCAGAAGAGCCCGCTGCCTCGGTCTCCACCCGCGGGGGCTCCCTGGCAGCTACTGCGTTTGCAAAGTTGGCTGGTCAATTACCACGGGCGCTGGTGCGTGCAGGAGTGGTGCGGAGCCGTGCCGGCCGGCTGCATTTCCACCTGCCCGCACTGCAAGGGTCTCTGAGGGAACTGCTTGAGCTGAGTTTCATTTCTTGCCTTTGGCACTAAGGCAGAGATTCAGACAGTCTGAAAACTCTGGATTGCTCCCAATAAGGGAAACTTAAAAGAGATGATTTGGCTGACAGAAGGAGCTAAAGAAAATTGTTAGCTTGCACGTTCTGGGCAACGCCTGCTGGCTCGTATAGAACAGAAATGCTTTGGTTGCAAGCAAAGTCCAACGCTGGACTCCGAAAATGGAGCACACTGTCCAGGGAAAAGTCATGCGGAAGACGCAGCTCGCTCGTGCTCTTCCAAAGGCTGGTCAGACCCAAGTCCGGGGGATAACGCCTTCCCCGGACTGCTGAAAGAGTGGAGCGAGTGCGTCTGGCTTGAGGTGTTAGATGTAAGAAAAATGAAACCCTCGATGCGCTCATCCGGGATGTAATAGAAGGGGCTGTGCAGTGGTGGGTGCCGCAGCCGCCGCAGACCCGGGACCACTTCTATGGTTAGACATTCTCCTGCACAGAGTTACCGAAGACCTCCAGGCGGGAGGCTCTGGTCAGATCAGCGCGGTACTGAGCAAGTATTGTAGCTGCTGCAATAAAATCCATATTTTATGGCGAGTTAAATGCAGGTCTCTGTTAATGCAGGGAGCTGGAAACCTGATTTAACTACTACTGAGCGTATTCAGGACGCACGAAGTCTTGTGAGCTGGAATAGCCACTTTTCTCTCCACTTTTGTTGAAAGATGTTGTCATGATGATGTGGGTGCAGTGTGCCAGCCCGTATCTCGGCCTATTTCACTTTCGCTTACCAATGAAACATGTGATACGGGAAAGGTTTTCCAGCGACAACCACCTTGCCGAAGTGACTTGGGTATACATTATGGGGCTGCTCTGGGGAACTGCAAGAAGCAATTGTAGGCTTTCTGAGTGTTGATTACCCAGGGGGTGCAACTCTTCCCTGGCTTTTAAAAGGAACTGGGGTTTATACCTAGCTGCTATACAACTATTCCAAGGATGTATAACAAATACATCACTTACACAAACAGTGACCAAACATTGCTTACATCCTTTCTTTTCTTGCAGTAGCTTTACCTGAAAGAAGAACACTTAGGATTCTACTTTAGGAAAGAGAAAGAGAGAAAAAAAAATTATCTTCCAGTTAGCTTTGCAGCATCCTTTGTGTACTAGCCCTTGCTCAGCTCTGTTTGCTCTCTTAGAGGAGCAGAAAGCCAGTTGTGTGGAGAAAGAGGCTGTGATGGAGCAGATGTCTTCATGACGTCATAAAGAGGAGGGCGAAGTGGATGCCAGAGGCCAGATTTCCAAGCAGAGCTCAGAAACCTAAGAGAGCCTACAACTGATTGCAGAATACAGTTGCATAGGATCATATGTCATCTCACTTTGCTCTTGGTGTGTTCTAATTTAAAAGGGAGGGGGAGTTGGAGTGAAAGAAAGGGTATATATCTTCCCACTAAGTTTGATATTCTATGTCATACTCCTGAAGGAGAGGAGGTAGCCAATTTCTTCCTAAACATATAAGAGGCAGCTACATGTTTTTTACAGGGAAATGGCAATGGTTTAGTTCTGCTGTACTTGTCCACAATTATCTTGTGCTACCATTAGCAGAAAGTGACAGCCTGATATCTCTATAGGGATTTTTAGTCCCTTTATTAGCTGGCTTTTATACCAATTTCTTGCAATTATTTTTCCCAGTGCTAACTCTGCAAAGTTAATATATGAAAACAAAATCATTTTCTACCAAGTTGCTTTCTATCCAAAATGTGTACCTCACATCCTCCACCCACCCTTTCCATCAGCCTTGCAAAGAAAAATGTACTGTGGAGCCTTCTTCCCTTTCAAGAAATAAATCATCTTGCAAAATGCAATTGGAGATACTTAAATACAGCTAAAATCTCTAGAAAGCACAGCAACCTGATGGTGTCATCACTGTGTCAGTACATTGGAAGAACAAGCTCTGATTGTCTAATTAAGGCTAATTGACTGGCTGTCCCACATAGAGGCTTAAAAAGAAAGAGGCATATACGTATCTTACTATGAAAGTATTGTGTGGTGCCCTTTCCTGGCCCTTGTGCTTTTCAGTCACAATGACAAGTTACTGGAGCTTCATCTTTTGAATTACTGAAACTTTTTTACTGAAAGGGACCCCTAGTGGGTCACTCTATGCACTTTTCCCTGTTGTTCATTTTTAATATTGGTTTTCCTATCTAAGAAAACAGCTTTTTCTCTGCAGATTTTAGTATTCTTCAAACACTATCTTGATACTTGTGCCAACTCAAAATTATTGTTATTGCTATCATCTCTGTAGTTCTCCTGAGTTGAGGGACTCAGGAGTATTTTCACAGTTGTATAAGCACCTAGACTTCTGGTAATTGTTCTGTGACTCCCAAGGAAATAAATGGCCAATTAATACAGAATTTACTACCATTACTATGATAGAAGGTGTCATATTTCTAGCCTTGCCAAGACTCTACTTCCTAAGCTCCAAATTATCTCATAATAAAAGTGACCTTAAAGTTACACCTCAAAAAGTTCCACTTGAAGAACTCCCTCCACTAAAGAAAAATATTCAGAGGAAAATGGACTCTTTCGGAGATCGGTGTACATTCACCAACTGTACTGAAAGAGTAGCGTCTAATTTCAGGACATCCCCACTGACATAAACATATGGAAAAAGCCCAAAAAATGCTTTGATTCATGTGTTGCTCTTTTTTTGGTTTGTGTGTGTGTGTGTGTGTGTGTGTGGTTGCATGTGTGGTTGCACGTGTGTGTTTTAATTTCTCTTTCTGGTGTATCAGCACAACACATTCAAGGTAACCTACTCCTTCAAAAACTGTGCTTGGAACTTGGAGTGAGCAAAGTTCTACAGGGTGAGTCAGCGTCTTCTGCTGACAGGCTGCAGGTTTCAACTTCCAATTTAAAAATCTGTCCTAAAGTTTGAAATGTGTTCCAAACGAGGTAACATCCAGCACGGGCCAGGAGCTTTGTGCCGCTGGCTCGGTCACGCCAGCTCATTCTTTGAGGTCTACCAGCATTGGGGTCTCATAAATCTAAGAGGCAGTGACTCAAGTCTGAATCATATTTTCAATAGTACTTCAGCTGGCCAATGCCTACTATGTGCTTTGCAAAGCAAGTGAAAAACGTTCCTAATCAAACATTCTCTGGCTTAAACTTTTTCTCAATAAATAATTTTAGATACAAAGACTGGAGAACACTGAGGTGATAGGAGAACTGCAGAAAAGAGGGAAGTTAAGCACACATAGAGCACTTAGCTGTGAAAACGTTCCAAATGTTAACCAAGAAATATAGAAATACAAGGCTTAGGCTGGTTTGTTTTTGCTTCTTTTTGTTTATTTTTTTTTTCCATTTGGCTTTTTAATCTTATTTTAAAGACAGGTGAAGACAGGTGACAGCATCATCACCCACAAAGTAGAAAGATGAGGAAAGAAAGGCAAAGTAGTAATAGCCCACCAAAAAGATGGTACACTCTCACTTACCAGAAAAGGGAAATAAAGTCAAAATTTTGAAGCCAAAATAGTTGGGCCAAAGGTAAGCATTTTCGACCAGTAGTTGAAGATGAACTCTACACGAAATTTGCAACTCTCCCAACAGGGACATTTACATTTGCCCTTGGAGAGGAGATCCTCATACAAGGGTGCTGTCTCTCCTATCCTGCAGTTATCAGTGATTATTTCATCTTGGTTCCTCTGCTTAGTATCTTTACACTAACATTTCCTTTGTTTAACAATCAGATCCCCGCCCTAAGAGTTATAAGAAAGAAGACTTTAATCAAAGCCAGAATGCTACCATTCAATTGTTTGCAATGGAAGTAGACATTGTGGGTTGCAACACTTCCCTAAGATATGCAGGGCTTGTTGTGGAAGAGGGCAACTTAGGAAGGAGATGCAAAACATAAAGCTATGGTAGCATGGGCTGTTATTTACCCTCATGTCTTATGTCCTGAAAAAGCACCGTGTTTTGCTCTTCTTGTCATTTCCTAAATGACTAAATATGCCCCCCAAAATATTTGAGTCTTAATAAGTAATAGGGATGACAAACTACAAAAAAAAAAAATTAGGAGCTGCCCAAGTGCATAAAATTGAAAAGAGGTAAAGAAATAAATTTTTACATAAGAGGGAAACATAAGGCTCAAGGCAGAATTGAAATTACTACCTATGCACAGGGTGTATTTTCCTCTTTATAAATGGTAACTCCATTAGATACAATTTTATGCACATGATTATATCATTAACATGCTTATACACACTGTTCTTTTGTCTCATAGAATGCCAACTTGAAACTTGTCCTTTAAAAAAAAATCACTGTTGGGGCCAGGGAGATGGCTCAGTAGAATAAGCGCTAGACTGGCAAACACAGGGATCTTAGTTCAATCCCTGGTTCCACCAAAAAATAAAAAATAAAAAATAAATAAAAAATAAAATAAAATAATCACTGTCTAAAGGAGATGATGTTGGATAATCATAATTTTTTTTTTTTTTTTCCAGAACCGGGGATTGAACTCAGGCCCTTGCGCTTGCCAGGGAAGCACTTATTCCACTGAGTCATCTCCCCGGCCCCTGGATAATCCATAAATTAACCAGAGGAGTATTTTTTTAAATGTGATCTGAAATTTCATCAGAACCAAGGAAGTAGTTTTCTTAGTACTTGAAGAGTATCAACTATTTTCTTTCTTTTATCTTTCAAGCTAAATAGATGAACTATGTGTTTCTGCAATCTAAAGCAGTCAGATCAGAATACACTTGATGATACAGGCCAAACATGCTCTTCATTACCCATTTGGATATTATATGTTGTACAGCATGCTGAAAGCCTGACATGTCAAGATAGCACACCCTCATGTCCACACTTGGGATGGGAGAAGTTTAAATCTACAATGTTCTTTCTCCTTTTTTGGCACAGTGAACAGGGCCTTGCATTTCCCAGGTAAGCACTGTGCCACTGAGCTATATCCCTGGCCCTTACCATGTTCTTTATACGAGTATTTGGGCACGATAGAAATTCTGACCAGTGAGTTCAAACTTTTTTGTATATACAAACAACATTGACAGTGATAAATAATAAATGGAGATTCAGTGAGTCTTCCTACCTTACACACTATTCTCAGTATTTTACATACACTTTACATAATACTAGCTACACAATAAGTCAAAAGAAAAACCTTCAATGTGTCGTTATTCTAGTTAGCCCATTTTGTGATAGGGGGTTGAATTTCCAGGGAATCTCTGTCTAAACCAAGCACTTAGTGAAGGTGATTGTTAGCAAACAAATGTGACATGTTAGAGTAAGAATGTGACTCTCACTGAGAAGATACAACCCGGCAGCAGACACTGGGATGAGTTGATGAATTTGGCCAGAGCAAGGCAGATTTCAAGGCTAAAGAAAATGTTTTTGATTATTCAATTTTTAAAAGCTATTTACAAGAACATGTTAGAGTTTATAAATGTAGTTTAAAAAAAAAAACCATTGTGATATTCTGAACATAATTAGGATGCAGCCGGGGACCTGGCCAAGACCCCTAAATGCCTGCATGACAGGTACCGCAAAGGATGAAATAAAAGAGACGATTTTAGCAATGCACAAAAGGGGGACGACAAGGTCAGTGCCTCAGGACGGACAAAGACAAAGACCTCTTCAGCTGGCCCACTTTTACTTTGCCAGTGAGAAGCACGAGGGGAGGTGTAGTGCGTGATTCAGGAAACAGCCGTGGTGACTGATGTGGGCTAGTAAGAAAAATAAAGCACTCTTGCAAGGATGAGAAAAAAGTTAATAAAGAAACTGGTCTTTCCCTAAGAGAAACTTTTATTGTTGCTACTGCATAATTCTAAAGATCCTTGCCCTGTGGGCATCAGAGTGAAGAGCCACAAGGGTTCAGCGATAGCCAGGACAAAATGGGGAGTTTCCACATGCCAATCCGGCCTACACGACAGGGCAAGGAGGCCTCAGACAGCTCCCAGCCTCCACTTGTAATCTGTGCTTCCCAACATGTCACTTTCTAGAAGAGAACAGATGACCTCTTGCCTTCCTAGAGAGCTTTATGATGACAGAGGGCTCCGGGAAGGAGCTAACATGACAGCTCTTCATCTCAGTGGGAGAAAAGGCTGTCCCAAGCTCACAGCACTCCAGAGGTACAGCTGTACCCCAGGCTCATGGCACCTTCACCATGCCCATAGTGTTTGGAACTCTTGGCAGAGCTGAGTAACACTGTATCTATTTGTTCCTTATCTGATAAGTAAAAGGAGCTATTTTCTTCTTTCAGGGCTATAATTTTGTTACATCATAGATATCACAATTCAGTATTTTTTCCAAATGATCTACCCATCAAGTAAAATGTCATGTGCATGCACACATACACAACACCATAAGAACAAAGTGAAGGAAGTAAAAGGAGGGAGACAGGAAGTGGCAAGGAAGAGAAGGAGGAAGGGAGAAGCTTTCTTAGGATGGTCATTTTCTAGATGATTGACATTGATAAGCCATGTTCATTAGGCCCTATTCTTTCTATTGCCACTGTTCAGAAAGTCATGTGGTTAATCTACCCTTCAAGGAAAGTTTAAGATCATTAGAAGCATAATCATAGGATGGGAGACACAGAAAAGAGCTTTGGATGGCTTCACCCAGAGGCACCATTTACAAGACAGATAACTGATAACCAGGAAGATGAAGTGACTTATCCAGGAATGCCAAAATTCATTTCATTCTTTTATCTCTCCCTCTCTGTTTTGTAGCTTGCTTTCTGGTTGCTGGGTGTCATTGCTTTTTGTCATCTCCACTTAACTCTGGCATTAAAAATTCAAGAGGAAATTTACATCTACAATATCGTTATTTATAAGTATTCTGTGAAAGAGCCGCTATGAAATTTTAATGAAGAAAATGAGGATGTAAGTTTCTTCAAGTTTCTTCAAGACGTTCATGTTTTTTATACATTTTGTAAGATTCTTATTGCAAAGCAGAACTAAGATTTTTCCTTCACACTTAGACCTCTGCTTGGGGGCCATATGATCAATTTTTTTTTTTTTTTGTAGTGGTTAGTAGCAATATTGAGTAAGCCTTACCCAAATTGGTCATTCTCCAGGATATTCAAACTCATGTGTTTATTGTTCAAAAGTAAATTTGTTGGTCAATAATGAGATGTAAAAAGTAATGGCAAAGGAATCCTTCTCCACTGTTGATGGGAGCGTAGACTGGTGCAACCACTATGGAAATCAGTACGGAGATTCATCAAAAAACTAGGATTGGAGATCCCATTGAGTCCAAGTATTCCCCTCTTGACTATTTTTCAAGGACTGAAAATATGCTACAGTGATATATGTGCACCAATGTTTATAACAGTGTAATTTGTCATTGCTACATATTGGAAACAATGCAAATCACATCAAATGAAGAATGGATAAAAAAGATGTGATATTTTTATACAATGGATTAATACTCATCTATAAAAAAGATAAACTCAAGACTTTCATACATAAGTGGATGCAAGTAGAGATCATACTCAAAAGTGGAATAAATTTAACCCACATGTATAAACACTATTGTCTCACAGCATAAAAACCTGAAACAGTAAACAAAATCTAAGAGGTACAGTAAGTACTACAGAAGAGAAAGAATATGTTTAAAGGGAAGGAACAGGGATGAGGAAAAGGACAAAAGAAATAAAGAAGAAAGCAGTGTCACTTTTTTCCTAAAAGTAAACTTCACATAATTCTAGACATACACAAAAAATTTTAAGGTGCTGATTTGTATTTTAAAGTACACATTTTTGCTTCAGAAAGCAGTTGCCTTCCAAGGTACAGTATAGCTTTCAGTCATGGAAATAAGTTTGACCCATTTTCAACTGCAAAGCTTACACCTATTTTTGTAGAATTAACAAAGAGAGTTTCATTAATCGACTATCATCCATCTATAAAATATTGGAAACACCTCAATTTTACATTCAACTAAACTAGTCTGGCCTTAGTATACATCTCTGCTTATGCCTTTTAAAAAAATGAAGTTACCAAATTATGCTGTTACGCTCTGGAACTCAAATCACTGCTTGAGAAACCCTCAAATTGGTACTTTCATTATTTGATAATATATTTAGACAAAATCCCAAACAAGCCGTTTGAAACTAGATTCTCCATGACCATTTGTAGTTGTATTATATATATATGTGTATATATATGTATATGTATATATGCATATATATATATATATATATATATATATATGGAAAGCTAAGTAACAATGTTAACTCTTAATTTCTTGTTTGATCCATGGACTCACACCTATAAAACCAAGTCAGACATTTGTAACAAACTCCCTAATAAATTTAAAGAAAGCATAATAATAAAATAAAAGTCTGACCTCTTTCTTAGCGATAGGTTCTAATTTAATGCCAGTTACAGTGGTGTGTGGTCAGACTAAGAAACAACCAACGCAAACTGGTAAAACCCACCCCAAACGTTATATTACAGATGAATCCTAACTGGAGCCAAGGTAGGCTACTATATCTTCCAGCAATTATTCTCAAATTAATCTACTTGTTTAAGAGTATCTAGTTTAGATTTTGTCAGTGTTTCCTACAGAATTAATTGCATGAGGGTGGCCTGGTGATTAATATCAATGCCGGAGTTTCTCTCTGACTCACCTGCCTTTATATCAGAAAGAGAGATGCCTTGAGGCAGGTCCTAATTAAGCAGCCAAAATTAGAGTGGGATCACTCCTTAGTCAGTGTCCTCTAGAGGAGGGGTCCCCCACACCAGCATAGTAAAAGTACCAGTACTGAAGTAAAATTTTGCTTTTTTTTTTTTTTTTTT
>NDGN011478395.1:0-36586 GCA_002564285.1 Tympanoctomys barrerae
GGGAGGCCGCGCCGGGAACGCGGACCACAGGAGGCTGAGGCGGGCGAAACGGAGGCGGAGGTCCGCAGATACCGTGCAACACTTGTAGGCTGAGCAGAGCCGGGCTGGCGGGTGTGCCGGGAAGCCTTCGGGGTGACGTGCAAACCCTACCTGCATACCCACCGCCTTCATTTGCTTCGGTGGGCTTGACGCGAGCGATTCCACTTTGATTCAGAAGATCTCACTTTTCTCTGCCAGTTCCTTTGAGAAATTGGCAATCCGGGGTAAAGGTCATGCTGTGAAGAAGTAATTCCGAAGTCACGCAGGAGGGCACCGCGAGACCGGGCCGCAGAAGCCCTGGGGCGTGGCTCGCACGGACGCAGATCTGCCCTTGGCAGCCCGGCAGCCTGGACGCGGGGCGCTTGTCAGGGTCCCGCTCCGCACAGCGCAGCGTGGAGGCCACCCCGGGCCGGGGCAGAGGAGGACTTGGCTTCTGAGAGCTGGACCAGGAGCTCGCGGGGTTGCCCGGCTTCTGATAGTGGGCAGTAAGTGTGTGTGTGTGTGTGTGTGTGTGTGTGTTGCTAGTTTATTGATTCACTGTTGTTTTGTAATTGATAATTGATAATATTTACTTCACATTCAGCCGTAACTCCAACATCAGACAGGGCGATACAAGCGATAATTGCAAACAAATTGGACTCAGTGTCATCTTTATTTCGGAGCTTTGCTTTGACCGCAGGCCTCACGCAAATTCTGGTTGAGCTGATAAGTAGTGGAAGTGGTAACATCTGTGGGCTTTTGTTTGTTTGTTGCTAACAGCTTGACTTCCGATCTCAAGATACTCTTCATGTAATCACTTGTTCCCGGGACTGGGCCCAGGGCCTTTGCGCTGAGCTCCAGCCCTGGCCTTTGTCCTCTCTCTTTTTTTTATTGTTTGCAATAGGATCCTACTAAATTGCAGAGTTGCCTGGGCATGGCCCAAGCTGTTGCTCCTCCTGTCTCAGCCTCCCAGAGATTACAGACATGCTCCACCATGTGCAGATGGGGGCAAGAGCATGAGACATTTCAACTTCCAAGTCACAGGCTTGTCACAGACCTACAGCAACACACACGCATGGCTGTGTGGATTCACCAGCACTGAGTGCCGTGGGGGGGTACCAAGAGTCCTTGGCTGCACACATGCCTGTAATTAATTCCTTGGCTCAGCTGTGGCCAGCTTTCAGGCAACTGAACCTGGCAGTGACAGTGTGGCCAGAGGGTGGACCAATTGCTGGTGGGACGCTGCCTGGGGGCTCCGGGGACTTGCTCGAACAATTTAGGTGACAGTCCGAATTCTGGAAATGCTGCACTCACCAGTCGGTCACAGTCAACACCATGGTTACAGGCAGTGGAGGTGACTTCAGGTGCAGGTTGGGGCCTTTAACATTGAAGGGGTCCCATAGGCCAAGCTCACGGCCCTTCCTGCTTCATTTACCTTTCTCTGCATTGTGGTTTTTTGATTTTTTTGTTTTGTTTTGTTTTGTTTTGTTTTTTGTATTTAGGACAGAGAGTACAGGGTGTACAGGGTGTGCAAGGTGTTCAGGGTGTTCAGGTATGTATAAGGTGTTCAGAATGTACAGGGTGATCAGGGTGTACAGGGTGTTCAGGGTGTGCAGGGTATACAGGGTGTAAGAGGTGTTCTGGGTATTCAGGGTGTACAGAATGTACAGGGTGTACAGAGTGTAAAAGGTGTTCAGGGTGTTCAGGTGTGTACAGGGTGTTCAGGATGTACAGGGTGTTCAGGGTGTTCAGGGTGTGCAGGGTGTACAAGGTGTCCGTGGTATACAGGGTGTTCAGGATCTCACTGCGTAGATCGGACTCATAGTCATCCACCTGTTTACAGCCTCCCAAGTGCTGGGATTACAGGTGCATCCCACCACACTCAATCTCAATCACAGTCTCAGCGCACCCTGGGGGTGGAGCCAGCACGGCAAGCTGGGGGATCAAACTCCCAGCCTCTGCATCTGCCTAAGCAGGAGCTTTAGTCCGCTGAGCTAGTTGGCCAGCCCTGCATTGCACTTTTAATACAAAATACAGTCACAGAGTTGTTGAAATTTACTTCTGAGCTCATAGAAAAATTAGTAATCTAACAACTCAAGCAATAATATAAATATCCTCTATGTGCGTAGACACACTGGTCATAAATATGAGCACAATATGAAAAACCACTAATGCTAAGTATGGGCTTTGCTTCAATTCCTTTAAAAAATACATTAAAAATACATTACAAAGTAAGAGTTACACTGCCTACTGCCACAGAACAGTTTTGCTTCCATAAGGGGTGCCTGGGTACTTTGGGGTTAATAATGTGCTTCCTGAAATGCTAGATAGTTTTTCCTGTTTCTTAAAATGAGTTCCATTTTCCTTCTTAGTTATGATTTATAAAATTAATGGAGGGAGTTAATTAAAGCATATTACTAAGTAACTAATAGAATAGGTGAGCACAGAGCTGACTGAGCACGACATGAGCCCTGGAAGTGGGGCCAAGCTCGTTTGGCCCCTGACCCACCACGTGGGAGTCTGCAGGAACCGCAAGCCTCTCCCGAGGTGAGGCCGGTGGTGGGTGGTGTGCACTCTGCCCACCCAGGGGGCTCCTCAGGGCTGGGCCGCAGGAGCACAGCAAGCACTCTCAGCCCTTCTGAGCCCCGGTGGAGGGTACCAAATCAAGGAGCTGCAGTCTCACTAACAGCCTAGACATAAACAAGGTTAGTCAGTGTAGCCTTTGAGGACTTCCCTGGGCATAGCTGAATATTTTTAACTGCCAAACATGGAAATCATGTCAGAGAAGCTGAAATTCTATTCTGCCTGGGAAGGGCTGGGCACTTCCTCATCCCCCACTCTAGGAGGCTGAGACAGGAGGGCCACCTATTTTCAGATGTCTCAGGGAGCCCAAGAAGTTTGTCCCACCCAGTCAGGTGCTGGGTCAGAGTCCAGGGTAACTGCGGGGAGCACAGAGGTCCCCACCATGGGGTGCTAGGGTCCAGGCTGGGTCCAGAGCCCAGGAAGAGGAAGCACTGGCCACTGATGGGGACACTGAGGAGCAGGGCCTGCCACTTATCCCGACAACCTCATGTGGCCAGATGCAGCGGGTGTGTCCTCGAGCCCAGGTGCCTCTGGAAAGAGCAGCCGCTGCCCCCCCCCAGTGCCAGTCCCAGGGCCAGCTGCCAGCAGGCAGGCAGGTGCAGCTCACACCATCTCCCCTGCGAGAACGCACTCTCCACGGAGAACTGGAAATCCACCCCCGTCTCCAAGTCCCCAAGCCAGCCCTGCTCCTCCCCCTTGCCTGTCACACCCCAGCCCCTCAAAGACACGCTCAGCACAAGCATTAGCTTAATTGGTGAATGAAGGGCAGAACTCGGTCCTGAGGAACAGGGACAGAGTGAGTTCAAAGAACACTTCCAGGCAAAACATCTTAGATCACCCAGCTTAAGGACAGAAAAGGCCAGGATGGGACTTCCCTCCAATATACAAATTCCAGCACCAAAAGCACGTGAAGACCAGCTTACACTGTCACAGACCTTTCCTGGGAAGCACACTCTTGAGTGTGTACCGTAAAATGTTATATAATACACCTCTTAATGCCTCTTTTAAAAAGAAGAAAGTCCAGCTATCTCATTGCCTCCAGTCATGGCCCATCTAGTACCGCACAGTGCCTCAGTTTCCCTGTCTGCCTTCCTTGGAACCTTGAGGCCAGACTCCCGAGTCACTTCCCTGCTCCTAGCTCAGGAGAAAGTCAGCACCCCCAGGCTGTACCACCCACTGTGTCCAGCAGATTCTGGCCACGCTTACATCCACCCCAGCCTCCGAATGGCAGTGCTGCTGGAGTCGCCCGATGCTATGTCCAGAGGGAAGCGCTAAGGTGGACTGAGGCCACAGGTTTAGAGACAGCTGAACCGCCACGACACACTACAGGGAAGAAAGACAGCGCTGGGGGGGGGGATGCGGAGGGACAGGGGCAGCTTCCCAGCATCCTCTGTCTGCAGAGACATTTGCCCAGGAAAGGGACTGGGAGCTCCAGCTACCTGAGGCCCTGGATGGACGTGGTCACAGACAGGCTGCTCAAAGTGGGAGGGGCAGGGCGCTGTCACCCGGCCAGGAAGCGGGGAGGCCAAACCCATGGCTTGGAACTGTAGGTGAGGCCCAGGTCAGGAGTAGCTCTGAGGCAGGGCTGCTGAGGAAGTGCGTCCTCCAGGGCCCCTGCGAGTGTGCTGCAACTCTGGCTAGCCCTCCACAGGAAGCCACAGCAGCATGAACCACCGCTCTCCTGGGAGGCTGCATCTGTGGCCATCAGACAGGGCTGTGAATGGCGAAGCCCATGCCTGGGAATTTCAGCCATCCCAGGTGAGCAGAGGAACGGAGATCCCGGGTCTCTCCTGGGCCTCTGAGCAAGCCAGGGGCTGCTTCCAGCTTTACCCTAAGGACTGCAATGGGCGGGCGGGTGACTGGGCCACCGGGCCACCCCGCCACGCCTTGCGCACCACAGCCTCGGGCTACAGACCCGGACCAGGCCCCTTGCGCAGACAGCGAGGCCCTCGGAGCTCAGCCCTGCCCGCACCCGCACAGCACAGCGCTGCTCCTCTGCCCCTCCTGCCTGCAGCAGCGCTGGCGCCTGGGCAGATGTCCCTCACCATATGCCAGGGGCGATCTGACAGGCCGCGGCCGCCTGTGTGGAGGGGGTCTCCTCACATCCTGGCCCCGGCCGCTCCTTCCTGCGCCTGCAGATGCCAAGCACAGGAAGATATTTTTAAAGCCCGGCATCTGGCTCTTTGGCAGCCTGGGTGGTGGGCCGGGTGTTCAGAGTCGCCCCTGGGTGCTGTGCGTGACTTGGCGGCAGCCAGGGAGCGTCTGGCAGCGCAGGGCAGTGCAGAAAGGCTGGGAGAGGTTAAAACCCCTCTCTTCCTGCCCCGGGTCCTTCCATGACATCCGCTGGGCTCTGTGCCTTTTGTGGGATTTTCTTACTTCCCTTTGGAAACAGAAGGGGCGAAAGAATAAGACAAAGCACCGTTTTCTGCACAGAAGCCGCTGGTGGCCTGTGCTCCCTCTAGCCGCGGGCCCCCAGCCTGCTTTCTGGTCCCAAGACGACCCGAGCTGTACTGAGCAGCCAGCGTCTCCAGAGGGAGCGCTTCTTTCTCCTTTTGTTCTTTTTGATTTTCCTTTTTGTGGCACAAAAAAGTCTGAGACTTCCTGTCTACATTCAAATAGCTATTTAAAAAAGGAAAAGACAACAGTCTGCTCCACTCCGGCTGTAGCAAGTCTTTTCTGCTCTTGGAAAGGTGTACGTAGGGAGCCCGCACTGCGAGGCCCGGCCCGTGTCACACCTGGTCTGCACACGGCTCCCACTGCAGCTCAGGCCTGGGGACAAGAAAGTCATCTGCACGGGGCACAGGGTCTTACGCCACCAGCCTGCCTCTCACCCACGCCAGCACATGACCACATGCACACAGCTCCCCAGACACCACTGCCTCCTGAAGGAAAATCTAGCTCTCGTTACCCCGTCCAGAGCCATCTTGCTGCAGACCGGGTGGCAGGCTGAGGCCTCCTCCCTGCCCTGCGGCGGGCACTGCACCGAGAGGGCTGCGGACTCCGTCCCACCTTCCAGGCGTACAGCCTCCCACGCTGCACTCACCGGCCTCCTCCCTGGCAAGGGTCCAGAAGCAAAGCGCTTCCGAGGGTCCCCCAGCCAAGGTGACAGGAGAGCAAGTGCTCAACCATGAAGCAAAGCTGGATGAAAGCAAAGGCGGCTTCGTTGCTGACGGCACCAGAAACCAACTCAGCCCTCTGGGGCGGAGAGTGGGGCAGGGCTCCCACCTGGGCAGCAAGGTCCGGTCCACGCACGGAGCCCTTCCTGGGCAGTCAGGGGGCCTGAGAAAGTCTGCCTTCTGTCCAGCCCCAGCCTGCAGAAGGTGTGAGGGGTACAGGGCTCACCAGCACCTGAGAGCACTTCTGGGTCATGTGTGCTTGGGAACAGAAGGGAGTAACTGGGACTGGGGCAGGAGGTGGCCAGGCCTGTGTGGGACATCAGGCTCCCAGGCCCTCGCTTTCCTGCAGGATAGCAGGCTGCGTGGGGGACGGGTCAGGGCAGAGCGGAGCTGACCGTAGCCTGGCCTGTGTGCACAGTGTCCTGACATGCCCCGCTGCTGGGTGAATGCACAGCGACAGCACAGCCTGCTCCACATGTGCAGCCACAGCCCGGAGGGCAGGGAGGCTGGTCCTGCCTTGCCGGGGCTGTGCTCCCCAGGCCTTGCAGTGTTCCCCGTGGGAAGCCGATCAGCAGCCCCAGCACCCAAAGTTGTGTTCTGGGGAAGGCGAGGTGGCTCGCTCACAGCTCCACAGCCCCCACTGAGGCACGGGCACCCACCCACAGGAAAGGCTGCAGGGGTCCTTGAACTCAGGGAACAGCAGAGGTGTGAGGACACCAGGACTATCTGACCACGGCCTTTATCCGTTGTCAGCAGTCAGAACTGGCCGTCCTCCAACAGCGCCACCCTCTTCACCTCCATTCAATGTCTCTGCTCGAGTCTCGGACTCAGGTCCAAAGACAGAACTCACAGGTTCCGTGCTGGTGGGGAAGGGACCAGGATTCCTCCGTAGCACAGGGCCACGGCTCCCAGAGCCACGCAAGCACATTGTGCTGGGTCTTACTTCCGTGGTGAGCGGTGAGTTGTGATCTGTCACTCACCCACTTCGGTCCTTCCCAGGTTTGGTCTCCCACCCATAAAATGCACAGCCCTGGCCTACAGAGATTTCATGATCTGGAGCTCTGTAAAGACTCCTGCCAGCAGGAGCGGAGTGAAAGAGGGAGACACAGACGCAGCAGCACCTGCCTCCTTGTACACGGAGCAGAGGCGCTGCCCAGGTCACTCACGCAGCGCAGCTGGGAGCACCATCTCTGTGACACGGTCCTGTGCCAGCGCGCACAAGCGGCAAAGCGGTGCTCCTTGCGGAGTGGGTCATGAAGGGCGGAGTCTGAGGTGCCGAAAGGCCTGGTCCCCGCTGTCCCTAGCGTGGATGCGAAGCCAGCTTTCATGTGCTTCTTCCAAGCTTTCATTTGTTGTATGGCTACGATTCCAGCAAGCATTTCAGAGCCAGCGGTAGCACGGCTTCCTGACGGAAAGCCCACCCCACTGCCCACTGCTCCGCTCGCAGTAGACGAGGGTGTGCCCTCGGCCTCGGCCCAGCCTGCGTGGGCCCCAGAGCCCAGGGCGCGCCAAGACGAGCGGCGGGCTGCAGTGGACCGGGGTGGCATCCTCTGTGGGTATGTGGGCTCGCGCATGGGCGACCGCTCACAGCGGCCCGCGAGGACTAACGTGGTGCTTTGGGCTGTTTCCTCACCCGCCTGGCACTAGCCAGCGTTCTACTGCCCGCCCTAGAGAAAAACTTTCATTTGTGTGATTTACTCCTGCATTTGTTATTAAAGGCCACAGGTGCATTGTAAGGAGCAAGAATTCCATTGGCACTAGCCTTTAAAAAAAGTATTTCATAGTCAAATAAGTTCAGTAGTAAAACAGAAAACTTGTAAGTACAATAAAATTTTTGTGTTCAGTATTTCCTAAAACTATAAAACTGCTTAATTGACATGAAAGGCCTCCAAGGCTGTGAGCCTGAGCACAGATACAGGCATTCTGCAAGCCACAGGCCGCTTGTTCCTGGAATCGGTCCTGGGACTTTCTGACTGGTCTTAGGCAGTGCCTTGGCCTAGAGCTCTCACCAAGTCAGCAAGGGGCCAACGTCCCAGGTACTGGGTCAACTGCAGCTCCACACGTGGGTGTCAGGCTGAGCGTGGGTCTCGCCATCCTACCCTCCCCAGAGCCTGCTCGTCCCAGCTGTGATCTGAGCTCCTCCATGTAAGGGCTCAAGGAGTGGCAAAGGAGCGGAGGGTGCTGTTGTTGGGCTTTAGCCCTGTGCCCAGTCCTCATGCCTGCTGGGCCAGGCTGGCAACTCTCACAGTTCGTCCTGCCTAAGCCACTGGCTCTGGGGCTCCAGCTGCTGCCGTGGAGGTACGCTGCTGACATCCTTCCGTCTGCGCTATGTCCACAGAAACCTTAACAGAGGAGCCAGGAGGCTTGCAGAGGACAGGTGGGCAACTCAGGTGGGGGACACAGGTATTCACAAGTGTCACCTACAACAGAGGGCAAGAGGCCTGTGCAGAGAGCTGCCCTCCCACCCCCACCCGAGGGGACAGCAAAGGGAACCTTAGGAAGTGAGTCCAGAGCAGACCATAGGGGCCTTGGCCTGCTCACCTTCTCATTTTCTGGGGCCAGCAGGGGGGGGTCCCAGAGAATTTGGGGGCAGCCCCTGGGACCCGGGGAGTGAGGTGGCCGGCACTGTCCTTGCCCTCAATCTCTCCTCCGGCACCCCACCTGGTGAGATGTTCTCAGCCCTGTGGAACTCATTTCCAGCACCACCTGCTTGGGGATCTATTTGAAAAGAAAGAACTTTACCTCTGCACACAGCCTGTGTGACTGGGTCAAGGTGAGGCCCAGGGACGGTGACTCGGGCCCTCTGCTCTGGACCTAGCTCCTGTCCCCACAGCAGCTGCTCAGGACCCAGCTGGGCCTTGGTGTCCTCAGTCAAGAAAGGAGGGACTCCATGCCTGTGGCACGAAAGCCCTGCTAAGCTCCCAGAGCCCTGAAATGTAGCTGTGATGAGACCCTCTTAGCTTCTCTGCCGAGGAGCTTCATCCAAGGTGCTACAGTAGCCAGAGGGTGCAGCTGGGGAGAAGGCGGAAAAACCTCAGGCTTCTGAAAAATAGTGCTGTGGGGTCGCCCGCATTCCACAAGGAAATGAGCAATGTGGCACCTGATGGGCTACGTGAGCCCTAACCAGGGAACAATTAGACTTGATGTGGTGTAAAGGGAGAGTGCTGCTTCCTGTGCCTCAAGTGCCTCGCAAGTGTTGAAGACCCGTCCAGAATGAGGGTCTCCAACACCTTCACTTAACCGCGTGACGTGACTGAAATCAGGAGCCTCCCAGGGTCCCTGCTGTCAGAGCACTGGGGAAGTTGGCTTTGCTCTCTTTCCTTGAGATAGAATGGAAAAAACAGGATTTGTGGTACATAGAAGATGGGATGGCTTCATTCCTGTTCTGCTGCCCCAGGGAGTGGGGGCACTGGTGACCCCAGGCAGCACATAATGCTCTCTCAGTTCTTCAGTCCACATGGACAGGCATCCACTGTGTGCCTGGCCCAGATGGCCCAGCTGTCAGAGAGGTGGCTAGTCAGTTGGGGGACCCAGGCCTTTCACAAAAAGAAACACGTGTCAGGGAAGGAAACTCAGTGTGCTCTACTTAGACGGCATGGTCCAGCAAGCTGCTGGGTGGGGGTGATGGCCCCTCTGAGGCTGAAAGGACAATGGCTTCCTCTGGATCCCAGGTAGACCAGGGTTATCCTGGACTGTGGGGACAGCACGCAGAAGACCCAGAGGTGGGCGGCTTCCCAGAGAGGCCTGCTCTGACAACTGGGAAGGGACGAGGAGGCCAACCTGGGAGGTGGGCGGTGCATGCTAAGGATACTCCCTGTAGGGTGGGTCCTGTCTGCGTGTGGGAGAGCAGCCAGTGGGGCCCTCACAGGAAGGACCGTCTTAGCCCAGTTCGGCCACCTCGTCCCTGTGGAATCTGCAGCTTCCTCATTGAAGAGAAACAAACAAGTGGGATGGGAGTCCCAGGCCAGCGAGGTGGAGAAGGCGTCTGTAGGGAGGAGTCGGAGCAAAGATGAGGGCAGGGTGGCCCTGTCCCCAGACAGCATCCAGGCAGTAAGCGCCGACCATGCCTTCCACGTCTGTGTCCAGCACCGCCCCGTCTACTGTAGCTCCGACCCAGCAGCACCAATTCCTGACAGGACTCCAGGTAGACGCGTGCTCAGGCTGGTCCTGTCATATGGACTGTTAGTGTCCCCAACCCATGTATAAAGTCTTGCTCAGCGCGGCACTGCTAGGCCTCTGAGATCCTGGGCCTGAAGAGAACCCTGGGACACTGAGGCCCTGTCCCCACCCCCCTTCTTGCATCCCAGCCACCAGGGAAAGCAGCTGGTACTGCTGCATGCTCCCCCACAAGGCATGGTCCAAGCCCCAGGCAGCAGAAACCAGGAGTGAAGGAAGCACCAGGGGGACAGTGATCTGACCTCCTGTGGACAGATCAGCTCGGTGTCCGGTGCAGGCACGCAGCGCTGCCCAGCGCACACCCGGCTGTCGACAGTGTGCCGCTCCATTTCTCTCACGCTACGTGGAGGCCTCACGAGGCTGGGCCCGAAGCTCCGACCACGTGAGGGGCAGCCCGGGAGCCAGGCCCTCGGAGGCGTGAGCGCGAGAGCAGGACTCCTGCTCCTCCGCAGTGTGACGGGTGTTCTGCAGGAGACAGGAGCTTTGACCAAGGGGCCCGGCGGGTGGGGCCAGGGGCCACGACCACTGTCTCCACGAGTTTAGGCGGGGCTGCCCCAGCCCTGAGCCAGGGCCTTGGCCGTGTGCGTCCCTGCAGCCCCCGCCGCCCGGCCGCCCTCTGAGCAGAAAGCGGATCACATGTTGCCTGGAGTCAGCTCTGTGCCCGGGCTCAGTGCTGCGCGGAAGGCTTCACCAGCGATGAAAATAACTTCTCCTCTGCATTTAACATCTGGTGTCACAGATTTTTGCTGAGAGCCATAAAATCTCTAACTTTCAGAGAAAAAACCTCATTGTTGAACAACATATTTATGGGGGTGGGGCTGCCGCGGGGCTGCCGCAGAGCTGCCTCCACGGCGCAGCCTTTGTCTCGGGTGGATGATGAATCTCCCGAGGCCACAGGAGAAATCTGGGGCAACAAATGCGCAGGCTGAGGCCGGCTACTCTGTCACTGCCTGTTGCGGGACCTGGGACGGGCGTCTCAGCCCTGAACATTCACTTCCTTATCAGCAAAATACAAAAACCAGCGAGCATTAAAAATAGTCACTGCGGGAGTCACAGCTCGGTTCAGAGACAACGTATGTGGCCACGGCTGGCGTGGCGCGGGCGCTGCAGCTTCCCCCTTTCTCTTCCTTTTCTGTCCCCTGACATTTCCCCAGCCCTGTCTGCCTGAGCACTGGCATTTGTCACAGGCTCGTCCACACCAGGCGCCTGTCCCGCCTGGCCATGGCCACACTCCCAAGAGCTGGCACTCTGCCCTTCCCGTCTGGGTCCCCCCTGAGCAGGGGACAGGCCAGCTCCCCAGGCAGCACTGAGTGGGGACCTCAGGGTGGCAGAGGCTGTGGGGAGGAAGGGTGTGGTGCTGCTCCTTCAGCCAGTGTGCATGAGTTGGGGATACAGAGTCAGCATGGGACAGGTTGGCCTCCGCCTGCTGGGACATCAGGGAGCCCCAGCCCGCTGTGCCTGTCTCGCTCATGCAGGTGAAGTCCCACTTCCATGTCCCGGAGTTGTGAGGAGAGGGACCGGCCCCACCTTGGTCACAGCACAGCTTTCACTGCTGACCCTGCCCAGCCCCAAGACACGGTACCTGGTGTCTCCCGCACACGCTGTGTACTCCGCAGACTGCTTGGCTGTCTCTCTCCATGCCCCCTTCTGGCCCCACCACTCCCAGTCCAGTCCCTAAGCAGCCTGCTGCCCTATGCCAGGCACACAGGCGGTGATGCGTCAGAGTCCACGAGCTTCTCAGGAGAGGCAGCTGTCCCCACACAGTTTCGGGGCCCACTCAGGCTGTGCACCTCCACCTGCACATGGTGCTGGCACCACCCTCCATCTGTAGAAGGCTTCTCCCCAGGGTGTTTGTGGGGTCCCATGGCCCCCAGATTGGGCCCTGAGGCTGGTCTGGCCTTCAGACCAACAGTGTCCAGGTGGCTTCACCCGCCGTCCCCCACTGGCCTTGAGAAGGCCTAGGGCAGAGGGGAACAGGATGTGTGGGCCCACCCTGGGCAGCAGATGCTGGAGAACGTGCAAGCAGACCTGGATGTCCCAAGAGGGTGCCACCAGAGGAAGGAGAAGACTGAGTCCATCTCAATGTCCCGAACAGAAAGGTCACTGTTCTTCCTGGGTACAAAAGTCATCATTCATTATAATAAAATATTTTGGGGATTTTTGGTTTTTTCTTTTTTGAGACCGAGTTTTTCTATATAGCTCAGGCTAGCTTTGAACTACATATCCCAGGCTGGCTTGGAACTCTCAATGATTCTGTTGCTTCAGCCTGCTGGGATTACAGGCGTGTGCCACCAATGTCACCCCCTATTCTAAAATATTTGTTACAGATTAAAAAATGTAAACCTGTCACAATTCAGCCTCCCACAGACACCTATTTTGCAAAGGAACATAATGGTTTGTTTGTTTTTGAGGTGGTCTTGCTATGCACTTCAGACTGGCCCTTAACTCACTATGTAGCCCCAGGCTGGCCTCAAATTCCTAGTGATCCTCCTGCTTCAGCCTCTTGAGTGCTGGGATTACAGGCATGCACCACCGCGTTCAGCTAAGGAAAGTAGTTTTTATTATCAGCAGACACCGACAAGTCTGCCAACAGAACACTGAGCCCAGAGAAAAACCTGAACTTGGCCTAAAACCCTTAGGAAGCACTTGCCATGCGCAGAGGCGGCGCTGGCATTCCCAAGACTGCCCAGGCAGGGTCGGCCTGCCAGGAATGGGGTGCCGCTAACGTGCTCTCGTCTTGCCCAGATGTTTGAAGCCGAGGCCTGGAGCCCTGTCTGGGAAGCAGCCCCACCCACCCGTGGTCCTGCCGCTGTCCCGCCCCGTCCCTCCTTCCTTCTTCCAGGCAGAGCCCACGCCCTACACACACACACACACACACACACACACACACTGGTCTTCGCTGACAGGACTCAGCCCAGCCTAGAGGACATCTCGGCAGCAGAAGAGGGCAGGCACGGGACAGGGAGGTGCACAGTAGCTTCACTCTGTCCCAGAGGAGAGAAGTACTTGCCAAAGACACCTGCAAGCCTACAGGCACCCAGCCTGAGCCGCAGTTGACCCAGCCCGGCCCCACAGTGGCCAAACCTCTGGATGGCGGCACAGGAGCATCCTGGGAGCTGGTTGCAAAGGAACCGTGGGCTTGGTGTCCCGCAAGACCTCTCCCCTCTCCCCACCACTGCTGAAGCCATCCTGCCGTGTAGACGTCAGCACTGCCCAGGTCCTCCTGCCACTCCGCCCACCCACTGCTCCCAGGCCTTGGCAGGACATGAGCTCTCCACAGCCCCTGCCCGAACTGCTGCCCACTCAGCTCCACAGTACTCTGCCACCTTCAGAGGTGGAGGTCTCCTCTGTGGTGCTGTGGGAGCCCTGGCATGCCCCCTGCTCCTGCCCATGGCATGCATGGGCCTTGCCTACTAGGAGGGCTCCTCCACTTTCCTGGCTGTCTTCCTGCCAGCCTGGGGATGCCCAGCAAGTCACACTCATCTTCCTATCTGTGGACTTGGTACCGAGGCTGACTCACAGGAGTTCTCAGATAAGAGAGAACTGGGCTGTCAGCGAGGGGAGACGCCGGAAGGAGCTGCTTGCCGGGGGAGCGCGTGAGAGAAGCAGTGAGAGCTGGGAGTGTGGTGCTCGTGGCACCCTGGTCTCTGCAGGGTTTCCAGCAGCACTGGCCTTGTCCGGACGGGTGGATAGGCCAGGCCGGGAAGGAGGACAGGCTCCAGCGACAGCGAGCTCCAGCCCCAGCCCCAGGAGGTCCAGAAGGAACATTCTGAGCAAGGCCAGGGCACTGGGCACAGGAATGATTAGTTGATCAGAGTCCCCTAAACTGCTCTTCCAGCCAGAGCCAAGACTGGGCCACAGGTGCAGGCTAAGTGGGGACACTTAGAGGCACGCGGAGATAGGAAGGCGCACGGGTCATCAGGGCTGCAGGTGCCCCTCGGCGTGTGGCCTCTGCCTTTTGTTGTGGGCCCCAGGCTCCTACAAAGAGGCCAGCTGCACTGCCAGCGGCATCCCAGAAAGGCAGCTTCAGGGCATTTTCATTTGTACCTCAGCAATTGTGCTCTGAGGGCCTGGCCTTGGAGGTGCGCTCCCAGGGCTGGCTCAAACCAGTGCTGGCAGGCTTGGTTACTCAGGACTGAAGCAAAGGCCATTACACAAATGATTTGGATGAGGTAAAGGTGACTTTGTATTCTTCTAATGGCTGATGAGGCCAAAGGCATATGATTTATGTCAGGGGACTTACTATATGAGCTATTCGTCCATTTATATTGTGAAAACAAACATTGGGCTTGAAAAATTCTTTGTGTCATTTTATGGCTTCTTAAAATAGGTGGAAATGAATTCTAAATAAATCCTCAAGTCCTGAACGCACGTCCAGGCCGCAACCGAGAAGCAAGAACCCGCTGCAGGAGCTCAGGTGGCTCTGCGTGGGTCACTGTGAGGAAACCCTTCAGCAAACAAGAGAAGTGGCCAGACTGCTGGCGAGCCTCTCTGGTTGGGAACTGTAGGGAGTAAGAGGTTTCCTGTCCCCGCCCCCTTCATGTATCAGTTTGAGCTCCAAACAGCAGTGACCAAAGGGGTGGAAATGATGGGTGGATGGATGGATGGCCTCGTAAGATGGGGATAAAATTGATACATTTCTAATTAAGCACCTGTGTGGTACTTTCCCCAAATGCCAACATTTTTCTGAAGCTCTTGTACTTCTTGGCATGACTAAGACAAATCTCTACGCAAGGCGAGTATCAGCTGGATCATTTCTTTCCTTTGAGATTCCAGTAAGACTGCAGACACCCTAACCCACTCCAAATCAAACCTTACGCTCTCCCCACTATTTCTAACTCTGAATTCCGGAGCTTAAATATTGTTTATCTCTTGTTCCTCAGGTTATTTTTCATTTCTGATCAATCTAGATCACATTCTTGTTTCCCCTTTTATATTAAACTGCTTTATCTTACTGAAACAAAACACCTAACACCAACTTAAAGGGCGAGAGGTGAACCCTGGCTTGCGGTTCAAAGGGCTCAGGGTGAGGCCGGCCGGTGCCAGGGCAGGAGCACCGTGCGTGTGTGCGGGCAAGCGGGCAAGCGGGCGGGCGTGCGGGCGTGCGTGCGGGCGTGCGGGCGGGAGCGGCTCGCCTCGTGGCGCCCAGGAAGGGCCCCGACCAGCTCGGGCCCAGCGCCCGACTCCCCGCCGCAGGGCTGCAGGTGCGTGCGTTCTCACCCCAGACCTCGCAGGCCTTAGTTGCCAGTCGAGAGCAGCCGTCCGGTCCTGCGTCCTCCCCTCTCTTCTGTGGGGCTGAACTACAAAATTTTGCTGTTTCCCTTGGTCTATCTAAATGTCGTTCCTAAAAGGGTGCAAGGGGTCTGACAGGTCAACCGATAGTGTGAGAGGGGAGGACTGCTCCAGGGGAGGAGCGGCCCGGCCGGGCGGGTGACCTCTGCTGGCTGCGGAAAGGAGCAGTTGACGCTTGTGTTTTCTCTCCTTTTAATTCTTCATAATTTTTGACCAATTTTGCATGCTTGTTTCTGGCAATCTGAGCAGCTAGTTTGAAGATAACAATATGCAGTATAGCGGCTACCATTGAATTCCTACCATTTTGTTTAGTGGAATCCTGTATCATTTCTAATGGATTTTTAGGTGTTTTTTTTGTTTTTTGTTTTTTGTTTTTTTTACTACTTTTATTCTCTTTAAAAAAAAAAAAAACACAGGGAATGATGAGGGCTGTTCAGAACAGCAGAGCGCGCGCCTGCACCTGCACTGAGCAGGGGACATCTCTGTCCTAACCAGCTCAGCACTCCTGTTTGCCGGCTCCCTTCTCCTCAGAGCCTCTCGGAGACCCTCCCAAGAGCCTGCGCTGTAAAATGAAGACTTCCCCGAGACTGGGCTCCTACCTTCTGTCTCCAAGTAGCAATGGTTTCACTCTCTTATCCTGCACAGAACCCTCCCCCAAATCCTGGCGGCCATGGCGAGCTCTCTTCTGGGTGCCGGCAGGGTACCCACGCCCTGGGCACTGTCTGCAGCCATAGGGTGGCGCAGCCCACCCTGACTCCTCTCCCAAAGGTGCTGTCTGAACTCACCCAACACACAGAGAGCACGTAATAGGGCTGCTGGGATGTCGGGGCACCCGCACCGGTGGACAATGCTCGCGCCTCACAGAGGGAGTACCTGAGGGAGAGCCAGAGCGGAGTGAGGCTGCCCAGTCTCCCCGCTCACCCATTCTCTGGGGTACATTCGGTTGTCAGCTGGCTTTCACTGCAGTCGTTTTTGTAGGAGAGAATTGCAACATGAATGTGGCTGGAAACAAGACAGAACCATTCGCATCTGATCCAAGCCAGCGAAAGCCAGGAAGCAGGGAAGGGCAGGCCTGGCCTGGACATGAGGCCTCTCGACTTTCTGACACAGCTGCCTGGCTGGAGGGAGACGGCACGGACCCACGTGCTGACTCAGGCATCCTGAGCCCCCAAGTTCGATGGCGCACCTTCTCTCACTCTGCGTCTGGCCGAATACTTGAGTGACACCAGGATCAGCTGGAGTGGGGGTGGTCCAGGGTCCCGGGCCAGCTGGAGTGGGGGTGGTCCAGGGTCCCGGGCCAGCAGCACTTCTCTGGTGCTTCAGTCCTGCTCCAGTAGAATTAGATGGTGACGTCCAACTTTAGGACTTGGGATGCCTAGGTCGGCAACTTGCATTCCGCACAATTCCCAGGGAGCCACACCCCACCAGCTTCGACAGGACCCCTTTTCTGCATCACACTGACCCTTAGGCTCCAGGGGCTCCAAAGCACCCACCCTTCCCATCTTCTCTGTCACCCAATTCATAGGTGCATGCTCCTGGCAAGGGCCCCACAGACCCCCAGATGACCTCCTCTTCCCACCCTGAGCCGCCGTGGGTGTGAGCAGCCTGCCGTGGGTCCGTGGGAATTGCGAGGCTCCACCAGCCCAGGGCATGTCAGCCCACGAGTGAGCCTGCTATACAAGCAGGTGACTGGGTTCACAAGGGGCACAGTGCCCCGAGCCACCCAGCGTGTCTACTTCTCAGCACATGGTGTGCCTTAGGACACGTTCTGGGGGCACTCCCCTGTCTCCTCTCCCACCTCCCACATTAAAATCAACCCATCGAGGCATAGAAATCCAACAAAATGCAGCAGCATTTGTTGGGACTGTGTTCCCAGTCAGCACTAGGAAGTCGTAACAGTGCTCCCCACAGCAGAGGAGAGGCCCTCACAGAGGCTGAGGCCACCTGGTGGGGACCTTGAGGTGCTCAGACTCCTCGCAGGAAAGAAAACAAAGCTCGAGATTCTGGCACTTCAGAGGCTGAAGCAGGAGGATTGGTGGAGAGTGAAGCCAGCCCGGACTCCACAGTGAATTCAGGTCCAGCCCGAACTACATAGTGACACCCTGTGTCAACAGAACAAAATAAAATAGAAAATGCATAAATAAAACCACACAATGCTATTGGCAAACTTGCTACATGATATATAAAATATAACATACAGCTATATGTACTATAAAATGTAAGCGTCCATGAGTTTTTCCAGAAAGACCCTATCCAAATACACATGTCATCTTGAGATACCTGCAGACGGAATCATGCCAGGTGCGGAGAGGCACTCAGGCGGGCTTCTCAGGTGGAGGTGGAGGGACAGAGCAGCAAGTGTCACTGCCCTCCTGGGCCCTCAGGCTGCTCTGAGGAAACTGAGGCTCGGCTCAGCCTCACAGGCAGGGTAGGGGTGAGGGCTGAGTGCGAGTCTTTCTGACCCCACCTCCTCCCAGGCCCAGCGAGCTCCCCGCTCCGCCAGCAGGTGAGGAGAAGAGGGTAGCAGCAGAAGCAACCTCGAGGCAGGCCTGCAGGGGTCTGCGCCCCGCCCCCTGCCCGGCTTTCTGCCTGCCTGCATCTTTCCTGCCACTGATCGACTCACGATTTTGTCTTTGCTGACTTGGGCTCTGGACGTTGGGGTGGGACCCAGGGACCCTGCGTCATCTTAGGTGCTCGCCCCTGACTGGCCATCAGTCACTTAGAAGAAGGCCCCTCTCCAGGCTTGGATTTCTTCTCGTGTATGAGGACTGCAATGGAGAAGGTGGCCTGCATCTCGCGAGCCGCTGGCTTGTGGTCTGTGAAAACGGACGGCAGAACGCAGCACTGCTCTCGCCCTCAGACTGCAGCGTCAGGGTGCTGCACAGGCTGGAGGCCAAGGGCCAGCGGGGTGGCCGCACTGCCCCCTCCCCCCCCTCGAGCAGCCCCAGTGCTTTGCTCAGGCTCCAAGCTCAGTCGCCCAGGGGCGCAGCAAGGTCAGTGGATAGCACCCACAACCCAGAGGATAGAAAGCCAGGCCAGAGCAGCCTGAGAAAACAGCCCGTACTCCCCATAGGGGGCACAACTCAGCCTCAGTCACAGTGCAGGCTCCGCTGTGGACACCATGGGCTTCCCCAGGAGTCAGAGATGGAGGGGTGGGTGCCGCGAGGGCCAGCGGGGACACCAAGGGACACTCATCCGGTAGATGTGGCGCTCAGGCCCTTGCTGTGCAGGAGGAAAGATGGTGTGAGCACAGGGAGGCACAGGCTGCCCATTGCGGGCTTCCTCTCAGCAGCACCCACAGCCTCCTGCCTCCCTCCTGTCCAGGTCTGGGTGCTCTGGGCTGAGGGGGGCCAGCAGGGGCAGATCCTGGGCCTGTGGGGGCAGCCTGGGCCCTACTGAGTGCCAGGCCACAGCAGGCCCAGGGCCAGCATCGCATCACTGCCCCGGCTGGGTGCTGCCCGCCTTCACTGTCCTCTGTAAGCGGGACACACCTGGGGTCGTGGTCCCACGCCTGGAAGACTCCTGTGCAGCACACAGGGACCCCGCTTTGCCTGGCTCTTTTCTCTCTGGTCTTTAGCTGCCTCCTACAGTAAGCTCTGCCTGCGGCCCTGTCTGCAGGCCTCCCCAGCAGGAAGCTGGAGGCCTCGGGCTCCTGAGGCCCCCACTGCGTTTCCAGGGCATGGGGACCTCACTGCATGCAGACAGCCAAACCCAGAGAGGAAATTCGAGCAAAGTGGTTGCATCCTTTCGCAATCAAGCCTTGTGGAAGCTGGTGGTCGCTGCGCTGCGAGAAGACGTGGTGTTTCCAGCGGCCGAGTTTTATTTCACATAATTGTAACCATCTCAGCCGTCAATTAGCGTCCAACGTTACCTTTGGGATGGGATCAATTAGAGACCTGCAGATTGAATTTGGAATCGTGATTAGCCTGTTTTACGTTTTTCCTCATTTTCTAAAATATACAATTGTCTGATTCTGCCCCGTCTTTAAAAGTATATTGTAAACTTATTTATTTTTCTAAGTCAAAACAGACACGGAGGCCGGGAGTCATAGGAACCAAAGCTCAACGGAGGCGAGGAGGGTGGGGAGGGTGGGCTGCGTCTGGCTGGAGTCGATTCTTAACTTTCCGTGGCAGGAAAATAGTGAATGTAGCATAATGGCTGCTGGGTTTCCTCACGAGCTGAAATCATTATGTCCTGGCTGCAAGCCAAGCTCTTCCCTTTTCTAGGTTGCGGTTCAAAGCGGTGTGGAGCATGCTCTGGCATTGTAGTCATTCACGTAGTGTCACTGAGCTGAGCTTCTGGGAGGGGACAAAGGACCTCGTGTCCCAAAATGCTCTTCTGGCAGAAAACCACTGGCAGCCCGAGATGCACCGTCCCTGGGCCGGCTGGGCTGCGGTTGTGCTGACTAAGGTGGAGGAGGCGAGAGGGTGCTGATGTAGGTGCCCGGCCAAGCAAGCTGTTGGGGAGGACCGTTTGCTGGGGCCGCCCAGATGCAGGAGCCTGCGTGGGCACATGCGCAAGCAGGGGCAACAGGCCCCGAGAGCCCGGCACCGGCTGCCCTGGCTGTGCAAGCCCTGGTCTGCAGCCCTGACCAGACAGTGGGACAGGCCTGCAGTGTCCACACAGAGCCAGCAGAGCTAGACTCCAGCGGGGACAGGGCATGGCAGGAGCCCTCGCCCCACTCATCTCTTGCCGCAGCACCTCCTAAGATCCAACTTCCACGGCCAGTTTCTGGGTAGGAGGAAAGGCCAGAGCTGCTGCAAGTGCTGTGACGGGCACACCAACACAGGCCCCTGCCACACAAGGCGCACAACCGAATGTGGCCAGGCAGTGCCGCTGCCTTTGCCAGCAGGCAGAGGACTCCATCTGGACAGAATCTCTTCCAACTGAGAGGCATCCAAGGTGCCTTTGCTGGGTGGGCACGAGCTGCCTGTGGGGTGCAACCCCTCCTCCCGGTGCCCTCGGGGCCGTCCTCTGCTCTGGGCCTGAACCTCCCACCATGTAGGCAGCACCCAGGCCAGAGTGGACCATCGTGGACACTTTTCCCAACCAAGGCAGCCCTATACCTGGGGAACCACAGCCCAGAAAACCCGTGATCTACAGAGAGGCTCATAGCAAACACTGTGCTGGACTGAGGCTGGGCCCCCACTGGTCTGGGCCACCTGCTCGGTCCTCTGCTGCCATCCACTCAGGAACAATGGCAGAACTCACCATGGGCTCAGAGTGCCCCCTGCCCTGTGTCCTACATGGTTCTGTGACCTTTGGTGACTTTTTATGCCATTACAGTCTGGGCCACATAGACGCAGCCCCCACTGTTCTGTGGAGCACACTGTGTGGGGACAGGATGTGGCAGAGTGGGCCACACACAGACGTGGGAAGTGGGGCATGCCTGGCATCCAGCTTGTCTAAGGCCAGCCTTCTGATGGCTGAACTCCCAATCTTCTGCCCAAAGCTGCGCACGAGGCTTGGGGAGAGCTGCAAGGCTCTGACAACGGGGTCCCAGCCCGAAGGAAGGATACAGGGGCCCTTAGAAGCAGGAAGCTGGGGCTGGGGAGATAGCTCAGCAGTCTAAGCACCTGTCTGGCAAGCGCAAGGACCTGGGTTCGATCCCCAGTACCGCATGCCACAAGGGCCCCAGAACCCCGGGTGGGCTGTGCCAGCCGCCAAAACCAGGCATGATAATGCATACCTGTAATCCCAACTCTGGGGAATCTGAGACAGCAGGATCACTATAAGTCTGGGCTGTCCACATAAATAAATAGATTTTTAAAAAAAAAAAAAAAAAGAAGAAGAAAGAAAGAAAGAAATAGGAAATAGCACCAGAACAGACAGACAGACCTGGGCATGGGTCCAACTGAGGAGCAGGTCTGGTCATGTTCAGCTGGTCACTGCCTTAATGAAGACAGCCAAAGTGGCTGCTCTGACCCAGGCACCGTTCAGGGGAGCAAATGGGGCACTACAGCTGAGGCCAGGCTTGGTGGCCCAGCCTGAGCAGCTGAGCATTCCCTGTCACGGTGGTGTGAAGCCGCAGCTCACAGCTCTTCTGAGGGGAGAGTGCCTGCCCTCAACAGCCTTCCTAAGTCCTCCTAGACCTTGGTCACTGTTTCCACACTTGGGCACTGAGTAACAGACCTTGTCACTTCCTTCTATGTGGACCTGTTGGGCAGCAGTATGATTTGTCTTATCAAAACCTTTATATGTTGAGGCTGTAAATATAAATCCATTTGATATTTGAAGCAGATGTTTGCTTGCTTGTTAATTTTATTTAAAATACTTTTGACACATGGTTATTAATTTTTATGTGCTCAATCTACCTGTACTTTCCTTTGTGACTCCTCCCTCAATCTCAAGCTTAGAAAATCCTTACACAGAGATTAGAGAGCTATTCACAAGATTTCTGTTCTGGTGTAAAAATAATTTTTGAAATGTCAAGTGATTCATTAACTAAATAGATTTAAAATTTAGTGGTGGTAGCTTCTTCACTCACGAGCCACCTTCATAATCTATGGCTTCCAGACTGCCTTTTCCTCATAATCTTGTTTGAGGGATTAAGTAGGAGTTGGGATTGGGTCAGCCCTTCACCCAAGGAGTCCCTTTCTGTCCAGGTCCTGCTTGGTGTGGCCTTAGTCCTCAGGGACACTCCTCGTTCTCCCCACAAGCTGGAGTGTTCGGAATGCTGGGAGCTCAGCCCTGCGCTCGCCTAAACTTACACGGGGGAACCCCACCCGAGCCCTGCTCCTCACTCGGGGTGGAGGAGGCCGTGGAGCCCCCCCCCCCTCTGAAGGTGGGGTACAAATGTGCACGTCAGGTCTCCCTGCCATGATCTGCCTTCGTGGTCACTAGGAAGACAGGCAGCAGAGAGACAGCACAGAGAGCCCTGCCGCGGGGCGAGCCTCGCCCGCCTCGGCCTCTCCTGCCTCTGCGCTCGCTGGAGCCCTCCGCGGGCCCTGGACTGCCCCAGGATGAGCTCTAGGTCTGCGGCGCAGGTCTGCGACGCGGGCTCATCTTGCTGCCGATTCCCGTGCACTCCGGCTTCTGTGCTCTCCGTTGCTTTCACTGTTTAGCGGAGATGACTAACATGCTGCAGCTCAGATATCGATCCAGTAACCTCCAAGGACGTAGCTCAAGGCAGTGCTGGCAATCATAGCCCTTCCTTTGTCACCTAAAAGGGGCGCCCTACGTCGCTGGTTAGAGAGAAGCCCCCAACACACGTCCACCTGGAACATGTGCGGGGTCTCATCTGGGAGAAGGGTCTTGCAGCTGTAGCTGAGGTTTCAAGGTGGAATTCTCCAGGCCCTAAGGCTAGTGACAAACGTCTAGGGAGAGAGACTCCTGGAAACGCTGGGGCGGCAGCTCTGCTGCTCACACTTCATCTCTCGCAGAGCTGGGCGGTGCCCGTCCTGCCTGGCTTGCTCACACTTCCGGGCACTGGCGCCTGGAGAGGATACACCAGTGTAGTTTAAATGACCGTGTTGTAGTCATTTGTCACAGGAGCTTCAGAAATCAGACCACTCCCAGGCCCAGCAGCTCACCCCCCACAGCCTGCTTGTTCCTGGGCTGAAGCCACCGAAGACCAAGGCATCCTCCTCCACAGCAAGAGCAGTTTCCTGAGGGGCCTCGGCCAGCAGTGCCGTCACTGTCACACAAGATACTAGGAGGCAGCCACCACTGTTGGCACAGAGTGTGACGTGCACAATTGTACCCCACCTTCAGAGGGGGGCTCCACGGCCTCCTCCGCCCCGAGTGAGGAGCAGGGCTCGGGTGGGGTTCCCCCGTGTAAGTTTAGGTGAGCGCAGGGCTGAGCTCCCAGCATTCCGAACACTCCAGCTTGTGGGAGAACGAGGAGTGTCCCTGAGGACTAAGGCCACACCAAGCAGGACCTGGACAGAAAGGGACTCCTTGGGTGAAGGGCTGACCCAGGAGACCAGGACGGCTGCAGTGATCTGACCACTTCCTTCAAAAGTGCCAACCCATGCGATCTCTACTGCTGGGCCATGCCCACCACGAAGCGGAGCAAGGCCTCGCTGCCTCCTGGGCAGCTCTGCCAGGCGTGGTGGGCCATGTGCGCTGTGCAGGCCGTGTGTACGTTTTGCCTTCTCTGCCCTGTTCTGCAGCCTGATCGAGGGGCTCACAACTGTGGTTCTCCAGTGTCAAGTCCCATTTTTCTTTCCTTTTCCAGATTGGCTTCAAGAGGGCTTTCAGGGCGTCCTCTTTCCTGGGGCTCCAACAGTCATGGCAGCCAGCCCCGGGGTGCGCAGGAACCCCCTCAGGCAGGTAGACAAGGAGTTGGTGCTCACTAAGCCTCTGAACTTGAGAGGGGCACTGGAGCGCTGCCCAGACCCCAGAGGCAGGGAAGCCCTGGGGTGCACGCAGGGGCGCCAGGACCTGCACTGCCGTCAGCACAGCAGAGAGATGCTGCGGTTCCGGCTCGGCTCACCTTCGCCACTGCACTCCCCGCCTTCCCCATCTCCCCACAGGGCCCGCCGGAAATCACTCTTCTGGATGGCAGGGGCCAGCCCTCAGGCTTCCTCATATCCCCGCACCTCAGGGTGCATTTTAGATTGTCACTGCGGGGGAGAATGTCCAACGCTTTTGGATGTCCTACCTTGGGGTTGCCATCAGGTTCGTGCGTGTGCTGACCAGGCCCTTCCAGGAGAGCCCAGGCCTGACTGCGGCGCTGAGGTGGTTACCACCGGGTGTGAGCTCATGGAGACTGTGGCAAAGCGCCCCGTTAGTTCAGCTTCCTGAGGATGAACCACAGCGAGAGGGAGGAAGAGGTGTGCTGACGCACACATTAGAAGCCCTGTTACTGGCCCAGGGGCGGGCTTAGGAGGAGGGAGAACACCCACTAAGCAAGGGCTGGTCCTTAGCGCTTCTCCCCTCCACGGCTCCCGCCTCTCCCCACTCTGCCCGGCCCCTTTCCTGCACGCCCACCCCGAGCCTCGTGGCTCACCCGGCCTTTGTCGCTGCGGCCTGCCCCCTCTGTCTGTGCACTGTGGGCCTCGCCGAGGACAGGGCCTCTGTGTCCGTCCCACCCTCTGCCCGGTGCACACCGCCGCTCTGAGCGGAGAGTGACAGCACAGCAGAGGCAGAGGCACAGCTGAGCGATGTGATCCCCCTGCGGCAGCTGCCCTCTGCCCCGCCTGTGGCTGTGCACGCCCGGTACGAAGCCACGTCGTCTTACACACACACTAGTTTCACAGCCAGAGTCCACACTTGACCACATTTTCATGTGTGAACACTTTAAATCAAGGCAAAAGACCTCTCTTAAGCTAACATGATTGCCCTTGACAGTAGCGGTAAAAACAGACTCATGTAGGAAATTTGCTAATTATCTTTCAGCTGTTAACAACCACTTTGTTAAATCCACGGACAGACATCTTACTGGGAAACACACTGGGGCCTCCTGAGTGGAAATCTGCCAGAGCCAAGCGAAGAATAATTGCGCGATTTTGCCGTGACTTTTCTGCCAGACAAACCCAAAGGCCGACAAGTTGGCCACAGTCACTTCCTCCCTCCTTCTCTCCCTCCCTCTTTCCCTCCCTGTGAAGCCAGGTGGTAAAATCCAGCTTGCAAGGTGCAGCGGCCTAATGGCCGTCCACCTGCAGGGAGCCGTGGGCGTCTCAGTCTTGGCTTCCTTCCTTAACAAGTGCCGAGGCAGCTGTTGGCCAGGCGCTCGGCTGAGCCCTGGATACGAGACAAGCAAGTGGGGTCTGCGAGCTAGGAGAGCTGCAGTAGGCAGGGGAAGCACTGAATAGCAAAGGGAGAGGCTGGAAAACGTTCATAGAACAGGAGGCTGGCGAAGTGGGATTGTGGGGAGAATGCTCTGTGACGGGAGGCTCGGAAGGGACCTTCGCAGCACGGCCGCCTACCTCCCACTGATGGACACCTAGGCTGCTTCCCGCTTCAGCTGTGAGGGGTGCACGGCTACTAGTATCGCCCTCTGCTTTCAGAACACCCGCCAAGCACGTGGCCGAGCAAGGTTAGATGAAGGATGCCTGAGGGCGGCAGAACACCTAGATGCAGGGTATGTCATTAAAATACAGCAGAGCTGCTGAGCCTGTGGTGCGACCTGCCATCCCAGCACTTGGGAGGCTGAGGCAGGAGAATCACAAGTTCTAGCCCAGCCTGGGCAACTTAGTGGCTCTGTGAGACCCCATGTCAAAATAAAAAATGGAAAGGGCTGGGCTAGGGTGCAGCTCAGTGTGAAGGCTCAGGTTCAGCCGCCCATAACGGAAGCAAGCACAGCAGAACGGCTGCAGTCCAAGTGAGAACCTGAGAGGAGGTGTGGGGTGCAGTGTGGGAAGGACAGCATGCAGCAAAGGGGCTGGGAGCCATGACAGTGGACACTGCCCGACTGGCCCTGGGGTGTGACAGCATGGGGGCCATGCTGCTGGAACCCCAGGTGCTGGAGCTGGGCAGGGCGTGGGGGTCTGCAGACAGGGCCTGGGCTGGGGACGCCTGAAGGGACGCGGCCGCACTCAGGTGGAGCCTGGCTCCTGCATGGGTCCAGCCAGGCAGCGGTCCTGCGCCCAGCGGGACACTCTTCTGCACTGCTCCTGCCAGCTCTTTTCTGAGGAAATCAAGTCACTGTGGGAGAAAGCTTGAGGGTGACTTTGTGCTGCCATGGAAGGACCTGAAGTGCAGGAGGCCATGGTAGAATCAAGCTCAAGTGCAAGTCCTGAGGAGAGTGTTTCACCTCACCCCCTCTCCTGGCAGGGTCACAGGCACAAGAAGAGTCCAGGCCCTACATGGCGTTCCGCACAAGGGCACCTGCCTCCGTGGAGCTGCATGAGGTCGGTGCTAACTCACGAGCATCGCACGTGTTGCTCTGGTCTCCGCCTCGGCGGCTCTGCATCACTCAGGAGACTCTTTCGCTGACACTGTGCTTCTGATCCAAGCTGGTCAGCAGCATCAGGGCCACTGGCCCTTCACTTAGAGAAACTGAGGCCCAGGGAGAATTTAGGCAGTGCCCACAGTCACCCACCTAGAAAGTGTCACACCCAAGGTCATCCCCAAGGTCAGGTCCAAAGAGCCCACATGGGGAAAGTGTGGTCTGAGCACTGCTTTGCAGCTGACATGGTACTCCCATCCTCTGTTCAGTCTCCCAAGCACCGTGATTACAGTTCAGTGTGGCAGAGGGGACAGGGACAGGTTGCCATTGAGCCTCAGGGCTGGGCACCATCTCCCCCAAGTCTCCTCCAAGGTGTACAGAAGAGAGGCTGATTGGCAGGACTGTTCAGTGATGACACAGGACAGAGAAGCCGTGGTCCACGCCGCTGTCTGTAAAAGTAGACTTCAGATCTGAGGCCCCACGTGTAAGGACGGCACCTTCACTCTGCATACCGCAAGTCTCGCCTCACCAGGACGAAGGCTCTGGATCAGTGTCCAGTGTCCACCGTGGACCACACAGACAGTGTCCAGAGTGTGGAGTGCCCGGCCTGCACTCAGACTTGTGAGCAATCTGAGGCTGTCCAGGCACCAAGCCTCTCTTCCCTAGGCTCACATTCAGTGGGGTCACTGCCACAGCCAGGAGCAGGGAGGCAAGACATGGCACTGGCCAGAGGGTCCTAGTGGAGGCGCACGAGGGGGCTTTCCACTCATATCAGCAGAACCTCCCAGCTCACCCTGGAAACTGCCTGTCCCAAAGCGCCTGACTTGAACCTGGTCTCCTCTTCATCTGCCTCACGGCCACCCTGTACACCCAGGAGCGCTGAGTCAGCAGTGGAAACAGGAATGGCTCTGCAGAGCCTCCTCTCCCATCCCCACTTCCCACATGCTTTCCTTACAGGGTATAGGAAGCTGGAGACCTGGCTTCCTGTGCAGCCCAAGTGCCAGTTTCCTCTACAACAGCAGGGGGGGTGTGCCAGGGACCTCCACCTGGTGGAGCTTCCTCCAGCAGAACCCAGGGCGACCGTCAACAGGGATGGGGAGGTGACAACATCACTATTGGTCACAACAGGGGGAAGGAAGGAGAGAAGGGGCGTTGTCAGATCTCTGGAAGCAGCAGGGCTCTGCAGCTGGCCAGTGGGGACCCCACTGGACAGGCCCCACCCAGAACACAGGCAAGGCCTCCCACCCCACCTTGAGAGAAGGTTCCCATTTGAACAGATTTCCACAGTCACTGTCTGCCCTGCCCCTAGAGGAGCAGTGACTGTTGGCCTCTCCTGAGCAGGAAAGAAAGGACGCGTGTTCACCCCACACGCAGGCCAGGCCACCCGGGGTCTCGTGGTGCTTCTGCTACCTGGGCCCGTCCCTGCCCTCTGCCCACGGCTGGGAATCAGTGACCTCTCAGTCAAGCGTGCTTTGACTAATTAATTTATTCCATCTGTTCTTTCCTCTGGAACTTGGACCGAGATACAAAAGGCTCCAAAACAGATTTGGTTCTTCTATGGATAACCAGGTCACTCCTAATCGATAGAGGATAGCGTGTGGAGGGCTGAGGAGAGGGCCCGGGAGGCTTTCCTCTATCCCCTTCCTGGCGATTAGGCCAATGCCATTTCATCCAGAAGAAAGAAGTGCATCTCTACAAACGGGAACTTCTAAAGCCTGAAGGCCATTTACGAGGGACAGGGAGGAAACGAATACGCAGTTGTCGAGTGACCGAGTGAGTCTGCATGAACACCACCGTGAGCCAGGGCCTTGATCAGGCACTCACATGCCACTACCTGGAGAATGAAGCCTCTGCGTCTTTCCTGGGTCACTCAGACCTGGAGTGACAGAGAAGGGTTCAGACTCAGGTCTGAGTCACCTACCTCTCAGTTCATTCCCAGCTGCACCAACATCTGTGCATTTTTTGCTATGTTCCCCCAAAATTCTTTCAACTCCAAGTTTTTAGTAGGACACCCCCCATGTCTTCAGAGGTGAGAAAATATAAGTTTGATCAAAAGAGTGAAGAGTGACCAACTAGAGTGAATTTTAACTTCTAAAATGAACTGGCACAGTGCACTCACCCTCCTCAAAACACTCCCGAGGTTCAAACTCTCTGGGTGCCTGGTCCCCGGGGCTCCTGCTGCAGCTCTGGAGTCCTCTGTGTCTTGGCTACACTTTCTTGGCTCCCTCTATGTTCTGAATCAATTCACAGTGTTGACCTTTCCCAGTCAGCTTGACCTTCGGGAAGAGCCAGGAGTCCCATGGTGGATGGGCACAGAGTGTCATGTTTCTCAAGCTGCCCTTCCGTCAGATGGGGCTCAGCAGCAGCTTTCTCTGCGTTCTAGACCAGACTTTATAAAGACGCTCAGGAAAGAGCACTCCAGAGCTGCTTTAGAAAATGCCAAGGACGATGGGCTAAGAATGAGCAAGGGGGATACGGGGATCTTGGCAATTGGTCGGCAACTATGGTGTTTCCTATCTGAATCTTCACCATGGGTTTCAGTTGCCCTCACAGGTAAGCAGGCTGCTGGGGCTGAGCTGCCCTGACAGCCGGGGAGAAGCCAGTACTGCCTGTGCATCTGGCATGTGTCATCTTTTCAAGCTTCCAAGGGCTCGTCCGAGTAGACATGGCTTCTTGTCAGATTGCTCTGTGCTGCCTGTCAGTCGCAAGCTATCTCGGCCCCGGCCTCCATTCTTGCCTGCCTCCTGGTACTGGAGGAGCCAGCTCTGTGGCCAGGCATCGCCTGAGCACTCACAGCAGAGGAGGCGGTGCCTCCACACCCCGAGGCCTGCCCCATTTGCACACCAGATGCGCCCACTCGCACGCCACATCCACATCAGCATCCTGCTCCCCATACAGCCTGGTGGCACAGAGGGGAGAGTGCACGTGCAGGGCGACTGGGGTCCAGACTGGGAGCAGGCTGGACTCCCTTGGGTCAGGGCAATGCCCACTCCAGCCTGGCATGGCCAGACGTGGTCCCAGTGGCAGGAACAATGCCCAGCCTGCTGCTTCCCGAGGATGCGGCGTGGGCAGCTTTGCCAGCACTCAGCCTGCCAGGCCCCAGGTGTTGCTTTGTGCCCGCGCTGAACGCTGACATGGTTTCCTTCCTCCAGTGTGGAGGAGGAGGAGGTCCGCATGTTTAAGCGACAGTGGTTGCAACGTGTCAGAGTGGGAATTTATTATCTTGGCCCCAATAGGTCTTAATAAGCCTCCCACAACTGTTTAGGCATTTATTCTATTAACGGCTGTACCTGAATATTCATGATCTCCTGTCTCCAGAGCTTTGAGCAGCAGCTGTTAGAAACCACGGCAAATGTTCAGGAGAGTTCCACAGATAAAAACCCAGCGACGACCAGGCCGGCCTCACAGGCTGCGGCATGAAACATTCATAGTGAAAGGGGATGGGGCAGCACTCACCGCCCAACCTAATCCAGCAGACAAAGGTCCCGGAGCTCCGAAGCCAGCAGCGGCCACCACCCTTCCCCATGTGCTAGGAGGCTCTTGGCCACGCCTGGAGGAAGGAGCCAGGCTCTGCGGCATGGCAGGGGGCATGCACTTGGGGCACACAGGATGGCTTGCATAGGAAACCCTTCCATGTGAAAATATCAGAAGGGGAAGTGCTGGCGGTGGCCTCTCCACAGGGACAGAACTGGGAATGACAGGCTCAAATTAGGACGGTCTGACGTGGGATTCAGCGCGCCCCCCCCAAGACTGTTTCCTGCCTTTCCAGGAAGAATGCGACGTGGGAGGGCTCAAGCCCATCTTTATGATTGAACAAATCTGCCCCTTGGGCAAGTCACTTAGCCACCGTGCCTTGACGTCCTCGTTTATAAACAGGCGAGGTGGGGGCTGTGGAGGAGGGTACACCATGACAGTACGCCGTAGGCACCTCCCGCTCTCTGTAGGCTACCGAGGAGGAGGTTTGCAGAGTTGGAATAAGCACAAAGCCAAGGAGGAAAAGGCATTTCCCTGGCCTCACTTGGGAAGCCAGGTCCCATCTACCAGCGAGGCCAGCAGGGGGACAGGAGCGTGGACTACTTGTGGTGCAGTGTGGCTTGGTACAGGGAAAGGAATACATCATGGAGTAGGAGCGACAAGATATGCTTACGCCCCAGCCTGCAGCAGGCAGGTGAGGGTCCTCGGCCAGGGGAAGGCAGGAGTTGACTAGAGCCTGCGTCTCAGGTGGCGGGAGGTTGCGAGTGCCCAGCCGTGCAGCCTCCAGTGCAGCTCCCTCATCCACGGTGCGCCTGGATCTCTGCACACTGGACAGGCCCCACTTGTGACCCAGCCGAGGCACGGACGGAGACCGTCCAGCCAGCAGTGGTGTCTGTGGCCAGCCACTGACTCTACCCAGCACAGTCCAAACCCCAGAGGCACAGGGAGGACAAAGACAGCTCTGGTTTCCTCTGTCCGCAGGCGCCCACTTTCCTGCTAGATCTTGGGGTGCAGGGAGGGTGGGGAGGACCTGCTTATTCCAGCAGAGGAGCTGAGGCTTCTCAGGAAGAGGCTCCTGTGCTCCCCCTCTGTGTTCCTCATGTCGCAACCACACACCACGCACGATTCCGATCCCGTTCCCATCACCCCACAGACAAATGCTTCCTAACTCCTGGGGCTGCCAGCTTTGGAGTCACAAAAATCCTCAGGTTCCTTCATAGGATGTAGAAGTTCCTATACAAGAAATAGCTGGGTACAGTGGTGCACCCCTGTAACCAGAGCTGCTTACCAGGCTGAGGCAGGAGAACTGCAGATTCAAGGCCAGCCTAGGCAACCTTTGAGACCCTGTCTCAAAATAAAGTAAAATAAATGAAATATAAAATGGTGAAAAGTAAAATAAAATAGTATAGAATAAAGTGGAGCCCAACCTGATAGTGCAGGGCTGTAATCTCAGCACTCTGGAGACTGAGGCAGAAGGACTGTAGGTTCAAGCACGGCTCGTACAGCATAACAACTTAGCAAAGGCCTGTCACAAAAATGGTCTCAGGATGTAACTTGTGGCCAAGTCCTGGTCTGAACCCCCAGTACTGAAGATACAAAGCATGATGGAGGGAAGGAAGGAGGGATGGAAGGAAGGAAAGGAGAAAGAGGGAGGGAGAGAGGAAGGAGAGAAAGAAGTACTAGAGACACTTCCTGTGTTGTCATAAAACGTACTACACCATCAGTAATACGCAGTGGCCGGACGCGGCTGTCAGGGTGTCTGAGGCGCTGCGCTCTGAGCATGTGGAGCTTCTTTAGTCATTCTGTATTCCTGCTCAAGGACCAGCTCCAAACCAGAACTTCAAAACCATGCTAAGGGACATCTCAGGCTATCTTCAACACCCGGGGTGACACAGAAACAACTGCGCTCTCCCGAACGAGATCATGGGTTTTGCCAATCCTGCTGTGAACCACTTGTACTCATAAGTCATAGAAAGGGTATGTGCTAGTGGACACAACAGTGTTGTTTTTCTCCCCCAAATCTGCAAATCCCTGAACCTGGCTCATGGATCCTGGTTACCACCCTAGGCTTCACATCTGAGATGGTGAATTGTTTCTAAAGTTCTTAGGAGCCGAAGGAGCGCACTGCGCTCCCGGAGAGCCAGGAAGCAGATTCCAAGGAGGGGCGGCCTCCTCCTTCTGGGTGGCCGCACGCACAGTCCTCTCACGTGGGGCAGCGCACAGCTTGCTCAGGAGGGATCTGGGCCAACAGCCTTCCACTGTCAGGGCACCCGCGTGAGGGCGCGTTTCAGGGACTCTTGGGGTCTTCACAGTGTTCAGGCCTTGCTCTTGGGAGCCCCACCCTCAGCAGGAGCAAGTCGCAACTAATAAGGGAGAATCCATTTCAGCAGATGAAAGAAGGGTCAGCAGGAAACCTGAGCAGGGCGGCAGCAACGCCAAACCTCACAATGGCCCGTCCCAGGCACCCGGGCCCTTTGTGGGACATGAATGATCCCTTTCTCTCATGGGACGGGTGGGAAGAACTTGAGAAGAAGGGCCCGAGTGCACTTTATGAACAAACCTCTGTCTGGGAAGCAAGGCCCAGGGTCAGGTTGCGGCTTCTTCACAGCCTTCGGAGCCGTCAGAGGGAAGCGGTGAAAGATGCTCAGACCACAGCGCTGTGGTGCGGCGTCGAGCTGCTCTCGGGTCCTCTCTGCAGTCTGCGTGGCTGCTCTGAAATGCTGTCTAGCAGTGGGGAGCAGCAGGGCAGAAACAAGCTTCCCTAAGGTCCCGAAGTGCTGCTCAGCCTGTAGGGCGCTCCCGCCGGACGCACCTCTCAGCAGTCTGCCAGAACATGTACTCCCTTGAGAGACCCGCACAGCACTCCTTAAGGGCTTGAAATGCAGGGTTCTTAGGGAACCCCATGGATTTACTGAAAATGGTCCACCCCATTCTGAAGACCCAGGATTCATAGCTCTATTACTTGAATAAAAAGAACTATAAAAGATAAACAGTGGATTACGTGGGCAGAAGGTGGTTCCCTTCATCCTTTCATTTGCCTGCTTAACAATTGTCCACGGAGCAGCTGCTGTAGCTGATGGGCAGAGCTGCGTGCTGGGGACACGCCCGAACAAGACCAGGCCCTTCTCCTCCTGGGAGGCTGTGACTGTTCAGTGCGCCTGGACAAACTGACCTCAGCCCTCAGCGTGGCCACCCCACCCAGAAGCACGTTGCAGAACACGCTCCCAAGTGAGCAACTCGAGGGCAGGCCAGAGTGCTGCAGCGTCTGGTGCAGGTGGCCGCTCTTCCCTGTCCTCGCCCCAGCGTGTGACACAGCATGCCCAGTTCTTTTCCGGGCCCTTACACGCAGCCTGGTTTACTGCGCTCAATATCAAGTTCTCCTAGAAAGCTGTGCTTCGCACTCCGACCATGCTGGCGACGTCCGCTGCAGCCTCCTATTTGCTGAGCTGAGCGTGTGTCCTCACTTTCCCAGGAACACGGCCTCACTACTGTGACACTGGCACAGGCAAGGGACAGCCACGCTCTGCACGTGAGGTGCCTGAGTCCTGCACCATGAAACCCTGCCTGCTGCCCCAGTGTCAAACTGGAATATGACCTACCAGTCAGCCCCTTACAGCTGTTCACACACATATCACAGGTTTGCACACAGCCTCTAAGCAAAACCTTTCATCTCCTGATGTTGTTTAAAATGTTAATTTAAATTATCAGGTATGAACTATATAAAGCCAGCCGTCCACACAAGGAGCTGATGGTTCTGCACTGTATTTGTAGAATGCTAGTACAATAGAGGAAGCCAGATTCCAAAGCAATGTTCCTTGTCTTCCCATAGCGCACAGGCTTAGGGACCTCCTCGACATGGCCTCTGCCCACAGCTCACAAGTCTAGAGTGAAGGGACAACCTGCAAGTGTATCCCTTTGTAGCAGGGTGGTACTCCAGCATACATAAAGACACTTGCTCTTATCCCCTCATCTGTTGCTGGCCGTACAGGCCACTTCAAGACATGGCTGTTAGGAGCTGTGCGCTGTGAGCACAGGCACGCATTCATCGCTGTAACATGATTTTTGACTCTTTGAAGAAGACACCTAGAAGAGGAATATCTGGGTCAAGTGGAATTTCTATGTTGAAGTTTTGAGGCACCTGCTTACTGATTTCCATAGTGGTTGCACCATTTGACACTCCCAGCAACTATGTGGGAGGGTTCCTTTACTCCTATAGCTTCCCCAGCCTTTGCTATTACTTCCTTAGCCATAACCATTCTCTCTAGAGTAAGAAGGGTCTCAGTATTGTCTTATTTTGAATTGCTCTCGTAGTTATGGTGTTGGGCATTTTTTCCTGCATTTATTGACCATTTGCACTTTCTCTGAAAAATGTCTGTTTTGGTGGCCATTTTTGGGTTGAGTCTTTTCTATGAGGGAGGGTTTTTGTTGTTGTTGTTGTTGTTTACTCATTTTACATGTTAGTCCTCTGCCCATAGAATAGCTGGCAAATTTTTTTCCCATTCTATAGGTTGTCTCCACTCTGTTGGTTGTTTTTTTTACTGTGCAGATTTTGAATCTGATATGATCCCATGTGTTGGCTCTTGGTATTGTTTCTTATGCCTTTGGGGTTCTGTTGAGAACGTTCTTGTTTATACCTATATCTTAAAGAGTTTTACCTATTTTATCTTCCAGAAGACTAAGTATTTTTGCTTTAACATTTAGACCTTTGATCCATTTTGGTTTTAGTTTAGTACATGTGAGATGGATAAATGGTCTGGACTCAGTCTTTCTTCTGCAGGTAGGTAGCCAATTTTCCCAGCGCCATTTATTTCCCAGCATCTCTCCTTTAGTGTATGGTTTTGCCCCTTCTGTCATAGGTCAGATGGCTGAATGTGCCTGGGATTGTTTCTGCACCACTTATTCTGTTCCACTGATCCACATATTTTTCTTTTTGTGGTGGTACCATGCTGTTTTATCACTGTAGCTTTGTAGTATAATTTCAAATCAGGATTGTGATGCCTCCTGCTTTTCTTTTCTTTTTTTTTTTTTACCTAAGATTACTTTAGCTGCCCTCAGTCTCTTTTGCTTCCATAAAAATTTTGGGATGTTTTTTCTAGTTTTGTGAAGAATTCCATAGGTATTTTGACTCAGATTGTATTCAATCTATATATCATTTTTTGATAATATGGCTATCTTGATTATATTGGGTCTGCCTACCTAGGAGCAGGGGATATCATTCCCGATATCCTCTTTGATCGTTTTCTTTTCAGAGTGAGGTAATTTTCATTGTAGAGACCTTTGGCTTTCTTGGATAGGTTAATTCCTAAGTATAGCACATAATTTTCTTGATGCTTTTATGGATGATATTGTTTCATGATGTCCTTCCAGTGAATTAATTATTAGTATATAGGAACACTATTTATGGGGTGGTAATTTTATGACCTGATACATTTCTGAATTTGGTTATTGATTCTAGAAGTCTTTTGGTGAAATTTTGTGACTCCTGTAAGTAAAGGTTCCCATCATCTGCAAATAATTATACTTAGACTTCTTTTTCCTTTCCTACCCATATTCCTTTTGTTTCTTTCTCTAGCTAATGTTTCTAGGACTGTGTCAAACAAGAGTGGTGATAGTAGATGCCCTTGTTTTGTTCCTGATTTGAGGGGGGAAGCTATGGTTTTTTCATGTATTTATTGACCATCCCCCTTTGTAGCAAAGTAGTACTCCAGCGTATATAAATACCACATTCTCTTATCCATTCATCTGTGTTGGCCATATAGGCCACTTGCAAGACTTAACTGTTAGGAACTGTGCGCTGTAAGCACAGGGATGCATTGATCGCTATAATGTGATGATTTTTTAACTCTTTGGGTAAAACAAAGACTATGATGTTTGCAGTAGGTTTGTCATTAATAGCTTTTATTGGATTTAAATAAGGTCCTTCTATAACTACTCTTCAAGGTTTTTATATGAATGGATGTCAGAGTTTGTCAAAGTCTCTTTTGTGCCTACAGGGATGATCATGTGATTTTATCCTTGCTTCTGTTTATGCTATGGACTACATTTATTGACTTCCATATCTTGAGCCATCCTTGTAGTCCTAGGATGAAGACTACATCATCATGGTTTATGGTCTTTTTGATGATTTGTTGCATTATTTGCTAATATCTTTGCTGATATCTTCTTAAATATTTTGCATCTATGTTCATTAAACAGATTGGCCTGTATTTCTCTTTTTTCAGTTGGATCTTGATCTATTTTTTGAATCGGGGTTCAGCTAAGCTCAAGAAATTACTTTGGGAGTAATACTGCTCCCCTTCCAACTTCATCAAAGAGATTGAGTGAGGTGCAGTGGTGTGAGATCTTCCCTACAAGTTTTGCAAAACTTGGCAGTGAATACTTCAGATCCTGGGCTCTTCTTAGTTTGTAGGTTTTTTTATTACTGCTTCAATTTTCATTGCCTGTTATTGGATTATTTTGGAATTTTTTAGTCTTCCTAGCTCAGTTTTGCCAATTCATATTTATCTAGGAATCTCTCTTGATAGATAAATTGTTGTGAGGTCTCAGTGTTTTGGCATGCAGGTTCCTGAAGTAACTGCTAATAGTCTTGGATGTCAGCAGTGTCCCTTGTGATCTCAGATATTTTATTTCTGATTTCATTTGATTTGTATTTCTTTCCCTTTTTGTTAAGATTCAGTAAGGGTTTATCTAGTTTGCCTATCTTTCTAAAAAACATAATCAAATTCAGAGATACTCAGCCCGTGGTGAGTTGACTCGCTGGGTAGAAAACCCTTGGTTCTGGAGGACTGGCTATATCCGATGTCTGTTGGCCGCGTCAGGCTAGCCAGGTGTGGCAGCCCAACCCCTGCACACAGGTACCTGGAGGTGGAAGCAGGAGGGCTGAAGCTCAAGGTCAGCTTGGGCAAGCAAAAAAACGCCTTCACAAAACAAACTAAGTAAAATAAAACAGGGATAAAGGTCAAGGACACAGCTTGGTGGCAGAGAACTGGCCTGGTGTGCATGTGGCCCAAGTTCAAGCCCAGTACGACAAAGAAATCATGTTTCATCATCTCTTACTGGAAAAAGGAGAAATCTTCCCTCCAAAAATGTTGAG